>NW_020770098.1:14589-25615 GCF_900518735.1 Pseudonaja textilis
GGTTGCTTCCCTCCTTGGTTAGTTTCCAAACATTGTTTCTTGTCTTGCCTTTTGATGCTCTGGATGTCTTCTCAGTTGTTGCATTAAGATAAGCAATGAAGGGGACACTGACTTTTTCCAGTTCACTGACCCAGCTCTAAAAGTTCTATTCCTTTTAGGATTTTTCGTCTCATTCATCCACAATCTCTTCTATTGTAAATCAGTATTTTTGCATTTATGATGCTCTGGAATAAAAATACACAGATCTTAAGTCTCTGTGTAACATGTTTTAGTTACTGTAAATAAGAGCCCTGGCGACATAGCGGTTAGAATGCAGTATTGCATGCTAATTTTGCTGGCTGTCAGCAGTTTGATTATGACTGGCTCAATGTTGACTCAGTCTTCCATGCTTCTGAGTAAAATGAGGACCCAGCAGGGGTGGTATTCAGCAGGTTCTGACCAGTTCTGGAGAATCGGTAGCGGAAATTTTGAGTAGTTCAGAGAACCGTCAAATACCACTGCTTACTGGCCCCACCCGCATCTATTAACTGCCTTCTGAGTCCCAGCTGATTGGCTGGGTCTTCTTTTGTTGCCCTGCACAGAAGAATGGAGCTGGTTAGCCATCACTACCCTGGTCTCTCTCTTACGTTCCATTCAGATTTTTTTCAGACCATTTTAGTAAGTATTTAAGTATTAGTATGAGAAAACAAATGTGTCGTTAGGAGATTTGTTCTATAAGACTTGTAAGAGTCTTTTAATGTACCTTTTTACAATAATGTAGAACTATTTCACATAGTTCGGTTTCCCATCTGGTCTACTTGGGAGAAGATTAGTCTGGCAACTTTCTTTTTGTGAACTCCATCTTTCTTTTTTTTCCCCAAGAGATTTATGAATAATCTCATTATTTGTTTCTTTATTCAATTTATTTCTAATGAGCTCTAAAAGCTTCCCTTTAAAAGGCAAAATTGGTCAATTACATTTTGTCAATACATTTTTTTTGAATACATGATTAACCAATTTGTCAGAGCCTCTTTCACTTTTGAAGAAAGTGGTAACACTTGTTCTCCCAACTCACTATATTTGCCACTTTGACAACGGTAGATGAAAGTCTCAAAAGTGAAAAAACCACCTGGGATAAGAAACCAAGGTTTCTGCTTTTAAAATTCCTGGATATTTCTGTTCTAGTTCCATCCATTTCTGGAGAAGAATGAATTTTGCAATATTTCCCATCGGAAATTGTACTTGGACCAAAATGGAGATGTAACAGCAGATCTGAATGTCATAAACTGGGTTTTTATTCCCTGGTTGGATCCTATTGATGAGCAACTGGGAAGTTTTGAAAGGCAGAGATTTACAGTCAATAAAGATACTCTGTCATTACTAAAGCTTCGCAACAAGGTAGGATAAATATTGTTATCAATTCTCTATCTATCCAAAGCCTGAGCACACATTTAAAGTTGGCTTAGCCTAATCAACAAGATGGCTGACCTTCACTTGAATGTGGGGAATTGAATGTGGAGAGTAGAAATCTCACACTTTTTAAAAGACTGCTTGGAAGGCAGGTGTCCTTTTCATGCTAAAATATGGAATATTGTTTTAAGCAGATTCTGCGCTGTTCAACATAAGATGCTGGATGATAAATTTTCAGAACACAGATCATAGCCCCTCTTGTACATCCTAGACAATCTGGTATTTCCATAAAAGTGATGACACAGGCTCTCAAGTACTGATGATCATGGTACCGATAGATTCAATTTTTCTTGCTCCTTGTTCTAAAATAGCAAAAGAGAAGCAATTCTGTTAAAGAGTTCCCGAGTTCAGATTTCGAATGAATTGAATGAAGTGGAAACAAGACACACCCTTGGTAAACAAACATGCCTTGGGATTCAGATTGTCTTGGCTTCGCACCAATGCCCCTTAAAAAGGAAGAACTATAGTCAGTAATTTTTTAAGCAGGCCAGATGTGGCCATAATTATCCATGGTTTCCTTTCAGCCCAGTGGGATCGAGCACTAGGTCTCCTGACTATTGGAAAGAAGCCCAAGGTATTGAATTCACTTGAAATCACAATGACTGGTCTGATGTGAGATAATGCCCTGCCCCAGAAAACTGGAGCAGTGAAAAGGACTTCAATTGATAAAAAAAAATATATTGGAAATAGCAAGGAATAATTTGAAAGGAAATGTTACTTAGATTTCGCTTTTGACTGGGGATTTCATCTGATAACCCTTGAATGACATTGTTTATCATGATTGCTTCCTACATGAAGTCTTGCTGAGCAGAAATGAAGCTCCAAATTTACCTAATAATAAATGTGAGTCTGTCTCTCCATGCCAGTTGGTGTCACCTCATTGTAGTTCTTCGACAGAAAGGACCTTGTTTTGGATGTCTAGCTGGGCCTTTAAATGACCTTGTCCAACAAAGTGTTCATATTCAGGTTTATCTCCTGCAGCAAAAGATGCTTGAGTTTTTGAGGGAAATATAGCATAGAAATCTTTTTTATTTTTTATTTTTATTCTTTAAGAACAAAAAATACAAAAATCTCATTTCCATTAACAGGTATTGTGTCATTGTATGTACATGTTTCTTATTTTGTGGCTATACATTATTTTTATCCTTATTCTTCATGCATTCCTACCACCTATCCTCCTTGCCTTTCAGTTCCATAGTGAATTTATCTAGCTCAGCACAGTCCAACATTTTTTGAATCAAAACTTCATCTGGTGCTATTTTATCACTCTTCCAATTTTGTACTAACGTGATTCTTGTTGCAGTTAAGATATGTACAATAAGGTATCTTTTATCTTTACTTAAATTCCTTTTAATCATGCCTAATAAAAATGCTTTCAATTTATATTTTGTAATCTCAAAAAGCCATTTCTGGTATTTCCGGTTTGAGCTCCTTTGGCGACAGACCGAAATCTGCAATCGTGTGCGGTTTCAATCCGTGCTCACTGCCAGAGTGGCACGAGCTGGCTGGTTTTGGGGCTAAGCCACCCTGTAGAGGTGGTGAAGAGGGGGAGACTGCCAGCAGGGTCAAGGAGAGCTGCATCTCTCCTCCCCAGCTGGCCATTACTCCCTTTCCCAAAGGTGGTTGCAGCGATGGTCAGAAATGGCCACCTCAAAGAAGAACTCGACTGGAAAAAAATGTGCAGGAGGAAGATAAGAAGAGAAAGTTTTGGTTGACTGGGTTAAACTGAAAAACAACAACATAAGGTACCCTGGAATTTAAACTATAAAAAATAACATTGTTCCCAAAGAAGATTTTGAAGCACCGAAGGAGAGAGGGAAGGGAAAGGATTTGTTTTTTTTTCCCTCTACCCTTCCTTATACTGACATCTAAGAGACTTAAGCAAGAAATTGAAAAAAAAAAATCCACTTTGACATTAATAGGCATTTAAGCTGAAAATAAAATGTCAAAGGGATAATAAAGTTTTCTGGATACTTAAAAGCTTTTAAAAGCAGGAAAGCAGAGAAAAAGAATAAAAGGGCAGGATCTGGAAAAATGGAGGAGACTGCCTGGAACTAAAAGGAATTTACAGTGAAACCTTAACAAGATTCCTAAAAGATACATTTTAACTGAAACTTGGCAACAAAATAATAGAACCCCAGGAAGAGAAAGTGGAAAAAAGAAGCAAGAAGAAACAGCTTTGGATTATTTGGATCACTTGATGATTTTGGGATTTTGGGCTATTGCATTTAAATGACTAAAATTAATTGGGTGGTTGTTTAAAAATGTTTAAAATGACATCACTCTTAGAAGAACTGAAAATGGAACTTAAAAAACAGAAAGAAGATTTGCAAGAAGGGAGAGGTTCTTTTGGCTTCGTATTGCAATTCTTAGAAATGGAGATCTGGAACTATGAGAAACAAAAAGAAATGCTTACAGAACAAGAAGATCGGGACAAAGAAGAAGCCATCTTTAATGATCACCTAATTTTATGAGGGGGGAAAAAAGGAAAGGGGGGAAAGAGAGTGGAAAGTGTAAGATTTGAAAAAACAATAAAAAAGAATAGTTTGAAAAATAAGTATAATATTAGAAAGCAACAGAAGAGGAAATTACAGAAGAGAGAATTAGAAGTAGAGAGACAAGGGGGTAAAAAGGGGAGGGAGAAGAAGAGGGGGAAGAAGGAAAGGAAAAGAAGTTATAAAAGACAGAAACAAGATATAGAGAAACAGGAAAAAGGTCTAAGGATTGAAAGTATGTATTATATTGAATGTTATAATCTTAAAAGTATAAATTGAAGCTTAAATAAGAGTTGAATGGATAAAATTAAAAGATATAAAGGTGTCATACTGCAATTAGTAACTACAGGGGAAAATTTGTTTAATGAGAAAAGATAATATGAAATTGAAACAGGACAGACAAAAATAGAAATAGAATGATTTGAATTGAGATATGAGATAATTAAAACTAAAGTTGAGAAAATCAAAGGAGGGGAAAAACTATGTAGAAAATGTAAAACAGTAATAAGACATGGAATAGAACACAAAGATGAACATGAAATTGAGTTTGTGTCTGTATGAAGAAGTGATAACCCGGGATCATGGTATTTTCAAAAAAAGATGTTTTATTTGTATTATGTTTTTTGTGAAAACCCAAATAATTTTTTTACAAAAGAAAAAGGCATTTCTGTATTTTCTTCCAGTATATTTTGACCTCTATACATTGCCACCATATATGGAAAAACATTCCTTTCTTTTGTTTGCACTTCCAGCATTCTGGTTTCAAGGTTGGATACATTTTCACCAGTTGTGCTGGCACTAAGTGCCATCTACAAAACATTTCATATTGATTTTCTTTGAATGCCGTTTACGAAGTCCGCTTCCAGTTTTCAGTCCAAGTCTTTTCCCACTCATCCAAATTTATATTATGACCCACATTTCTTGCCCAGGCAATCATTGGTCCCTTAACAATTTCCTCCTCTAGTTCTACCTCCAGTAAATAATTATATGTTCATGTTATAAATTTTATATCCTTGCCTGTCAAGATTTGGTCTGATTTTTGTAAATTTTTATTTTTTTATTTTTGTCAATTGTTTACAAGATAATAGGTATAAGTAAAAACATAGTTATGAATACATGGATACATATAAGAAAAATAAAAAAAATAAAAGAAACAATAGGACAGGGGCGGTAGGCACGTTGGGGTGCATATGCACACCTCCTACAGACCACTTAGGAAAGGGGTGAGGTCAATAGTAGAAAATCTAAGGTTAAAGATTTGGGGTTTGGGGAAGAAACCACAGAGTCGGGTGGAGTATTCCAGACATTGACCATTCAGTTGCTGAAGTCGTATTTCCTGCAATCAAGTTTGGTGCGATTAACCTTGAGTTTGTATCTATTATTTGGTCTTGTGTTGTTATGGTTGAAACTGAAGTATTCATTGACATTGCAATGTGTGATTTTATAGATGATATTTAGATTGGACTGGAGGCAGCGTAGGTTTTCTAGGTCTAGCGTTTCAAGTCTGGTGGCATGAGATATTCTGCAATGAGTAGAGGAGTGGAGATCCACTCCTTAACCCATAGTAAAATTGCTGCTTGATAATATGTTTCCCATTTGGGGAGTCCAAGGCCGTCTCTGGTTCTACTATCTTGTAACATGTTCAATTTTATTCGTGCTTTTCCGCCCATCCATCTAAATTTCATTACCATCCTATCTAATTCCTGAAAAAAAATTCTTCTCCAATTTTATAGGTATGGTTTGAAAATAGTATAATAGTTTCGGTATTCATTTTTATGGCCACTATTCGGCCTAATAGTGATAGTTGTAATTTTCCCCATGATAGTTGTAATTTTCCCCAAATAGCAAGATTTCTTTCTTTATCTATATGAAGAATGGAGAAATAAATTTTAATGTAGCCATGCAAAGAAAAGCACTGGTTGTCACTTAATGCTTAAATCATTTCTTAATTCCACCCCTGCTAACTTATAAAAGTCTTTTATTTCAATGAGACATTCTGTAAGCAAAAGGAATGAATGCCTATGGAGATGATCAGTCCTCCAGGTCATGGATGTCCCAAAGGTGCTTTTTCCAAGAGGCAACTGGAATTTGCCTCTTGGAAAAAGCACCTTTGGGATAAAAGGGATGAAGTAAATAAAGACATTCTCAGTAGTTGTATCTCCTGCAACTATTTGGAACTATTTAGACAATTCAGACTCATCTAAGTGAAGGCTAGAGACTATTTGGCTAATATGCATTTTGACCTTGATTCTCCATGAATGGTGAATGCTAACATATCTTTTTGGCATTGCTGGTTTTTCTGCTTAGTCTTTGCCTCAGTCCAAATGTGTGGAAAATTGTCACCCTGGATTTGTCAAGAGGGCTCGAGAAGGACAGCCAGTTTGCTGCTATGACTGCATTCCTTGTCCAGAGAGGACCATCTCCACTCAGGAAGGTGAGTCACACCTGTTAAGGTAATTCCCCGTTAGGAGAATGAGTGCACACAGGGAGATGTAGTGAGAGTGGTGAAGAATAACACACAAACAGCACATAGCTACACTGTATAGTAAAATGTAGGTTTTACTTCCAGTAAATGGTTAAGCAAAGTCCAAACACAGTCCAAGTAATTCACGGTTAAAGCAGTCAGTTTTCAGTCCAGGGATAATCCAATAACAAAGTCCAGTATCAAAAACAGTTCAGTAACAGACTTACATCAAATCCAAAAATAACGATGATCAGTAACAGTCAATAAGGAACAGCAACACTCTCAACAACAGGACAGAAACTAAACAACCCAGGTTTCTGGCTCCATCTTATGGCCATTTGAGGAACCACACCCAATTACAATTTTAGCATTCCCTTAAAGAGGCAGTATTAAAATGTCTACCCTGGTTTATATATTTTCCAACCCAACTGTTAGGTGACTTACATTCCTAACATTCTCCCCTTTGGGTAGGATAATATATACAACCTTACATTCTATGTCCATAATCCTCACAGCAAGCCTTATGCTTTACAGAGCCTTGGGCTTTTGTAAAATGATCTACGATGTTATTTTCTGACACACAGTATTCCAGCTTAATCATCTTACTTTGCACACATTGTCTCACATTTAAATATCTGAAATCTGTGTGTTTTGATCTTGTCTTAAGAGCAATATTTGAAGCCATTTGTATTGCTGATTGGTTGTCTTCATAAACAACAATAGAATCTGTTACATCAATTTCCATATCAATTAATAGTTGCTTATAACAAATGAAATCTGTACATAATAAAGACTACCATGAGAATTCAGCCTCCACTGTTGACAAACTTAAATGTTTCTGTCAAATAGACCTCCATCCAATCAACACCTTTCCCAATAATACTACAGTACCCCATGTAGATTTACATGTATTTACATCTGTAGCCAAACTTGCATTGGCATATGGAGTTAGACTTCGTTCATCTTTAGGCTCCAAATACAATGCATAATGCATTGTTTCTTTCAGATATCTTAACACACGTTTAGCAGCTTGCTAGTGCCTAACAGTTGTCTCAGCATTAAACCTTGCTAATTGGTTAAGACAGTATGCAATATCTGGACTTGACCAATTACTGAAACTACCAGTCGGGGACTGATAAATGTTCTTATCAAAAACAGGACATTGAACATCACTGTGGCTAAACTCCTGACTCATCGGTGTTTTAGCCAGTTTACAAAGTTCCATTTTAAAACTTTTTAGTAATTGGTTAATTTTATCTGCCTGTGAGATTTTGTATCCTCCCCTAGTTTTATCTATCTTTAAACCAAGATATTGTTTGATTTCTCCTAACTGTTTTATCTTAAATTTCTTTTCTAACAGTGAAATTATTTTAGTAGCTTCTTGTTCAGTTTTGGTGATTAATGCTATGTCATCAGTAAACAATAGCAACAATGAAATTATACCATTTCTTTCCTTTTTAAACAAACATGGATCAGCCATGCCAGCTACAAAACCTATCTTAGTTCATTCTTTAACTATACACTGGTTCCAATCATATCCTGATTGCTTCAAGCCATAAAGACTCTTTTTCAATCTCCAGCAATCAGTTGTATTATCATTTATGAGACCTAAAGGTTTCTTTAAATAAATAGTGTGTTGCAACAGTGCATGTAGATATGCTGTCTCTACATCTAAATGATTTACAATGTATTTCTCCTTAGCTGCCCACACTAATGCTGCTCATAAAGTAGTAGCTTTCAGACTAGGCACAAACACCTCATTGTAGTAGTTTGCTGTCTGATTGAACCCTTGTGCTACTAACCTGGCTTTATGGGTAACAGTCCCATCTACACCTGTCTTAAGCTTATAAATCCATTTACACCCTATGGCATGTTTATCTGGTGGTAATCTGACATTTTTATATGCTTCCAACTTTTTTAATGATTCCAGTTCCTTATCCTTATTCCTCCCAAGCAGCCTGATCCTTAGCAGGATACAATTTCAGTTTATTATAATTACTTGGAACTGTATTCACTTGGAATACAACATTAGCCTGACATCTACCAGGTAGGTGGTCATGTTACTCGGGTTGAACGTCTTGGTACTACAGGGCTTACTGGTGGATTCACCTGTTTCACCTGCTCCTGTTCTTCTATTTCTTCCTGTGCCTGTTCTTCTACTTCATCCTGTGCCTGTTCTTCCTCTTTAATGGCTATTCATGGTTTACTTAATTCATCTTTAGGGATGATTTGGGTGTCAATAATAATATCATTGCTGGATTCCTGTTCCAGTTTATCCCACCCAACGTGCTCAAGAAATTTTGCACTAGCACTACAATAAACATGAGCTGTGCCTGGATCCCAAAATCTAAAGGATCTATGGTTGGCCTCATAATCTATAAAAAATAATTTCTTAACTCTATGTTGCCCTTTCAGTCTTACTTGTGAGGGAATATGCACCCATGCTGGAGCTCCAAATGTGTGTAAATAACTTAAATTTGGTTTTCTGCCATGCCAACAAGTGAATGGCAATTCTCCAGTTGTTGTGTTAACTACATTGTTTAACACATGGTTACTACACATTATGGCTTCACCCCACAGTCTTTCAGGCAAACCTGAGTCAATTAACATAGTACAAGCCATGGCTTGCAACTTTTGCCCTCTTCCTTCTACAAGTGAGTTATGTTGTGGTTTGTAAGGTGCAGGACATTTATGCTCGACACCAGCCAATTTCAGCATTGTTTGGAATCTATTGTTAACAAACTCAGTCCCATTATCAGTAACTAAAGTAATTACTTTACTCCTCATTTTTCTCTCTGCAAACCTTAGCCAATTAAAGAAATGTTGGAATGTTTCTGTTTTGTTTTTCATGAGATAGCAGAAACCATACCATGAGTAATGGTCCATTATACTCAAAACATAGCAGGTACCTCCCAAATTAGGTTTCTTAGGACCAATTATGTCAGCAAACACAACCTCTAAAGGTTCTTTGATCTTAAACCCATTAAGTCTGTTTGCTGGAGTAACCTTGCTTTTCTCTTGGCTACAAGCATTACAGTTTAAATACTTGCTACAGGGTTTTAATTTTACTCCCTCTGACAATTCAACAGTTTGTTTGAGCATTTTGAAATTAATGTGCCCCAGAACATCTATGCAGTAAATGTATACATTCATCATGTGGCTTAACGTTGTTATAGACAAAGCTAAACTAACATTCTTCTTCGCCTTCTCATGAATACCAGTATTCTGTCATTTTCCCTTCTTACAGAATCTAGCTATATTTCCCCCAGCCCCACAAGAAAAAACATTTCCTAACAGTACAGGGAGTTGCACACAAATCCGCTTCTCGTGGCTCTTCCTTTCTCAGTTGGTCTTTATCCAGTCATCTTCTTGCTTCTTCTAACAACCTTCCGGTTATGTCAGTCAATGTCAGTTCATCTTTGGTCAGGACTTCCAGTGAAGATACGTAATCATCATAACTTTCATCCAATGAGGAAAGAATGATGTAAACTTAATGCAGCTCTGAAAATATCAGTTCTTTTTCATGTAGCTCTTGAAAAGTTCTTTTCATGAAGTTCAAATGAGCAAACATATCTCCACCTTTCAGAAGATGTGCTCTAAACAGTTTACGTGTAGGATGTATGTGTGCACCTACAGTGTCATAAATCCTCTTCAAATTCTCCCATCACTTAGCAGCAGACTCATCTCCATGAATACGGACTAGCTGCTGGTCACTAAGTGTTAGTTCAAGACAAAGAGATCTTTTGTTGATCTGTTTAAAGTCAGCTAACTTCTTGACATCGCCCTGATTTTCTGGATCCCAAGCATTTACATCCGGTGGGTCTTGAACTACATTCCATAAACCTTCTATATGCAGAAGTAGACTGCACTTCATAGACCAGGAAACATAATTTATTCCATCCAACTGGGTTATCAGTGATAGACTTGTTGAAGTGACTTGTGCCATCTTTACCAGGATAGTAACCCATAATTAAACAATACACAGCTGTCTGTATACAGTACTGTGTATTCACACCAACTCTCAGTTATCTGAGCCTGGTATGGCCTGGGCCCATAACCAGTGTTGAGGTGATTCCCCGTTAGGAGAATGAGCGCACACAGGGAGACGTAGTGAGAGTGGTGAAGAATAACACACAAATAGCACACAGCTACACTGTTTAGTAAAATGTAGGTTTTACTTCCAGTTAACGGTTAAGCAAAGTCCAAACACAGTCCAAGTCATTCATGGTTCAAGCAGTCAGTTTTCAATCCAGGGATAATCCAATAACAAAGTCCAGTATCAAAAACAGTTCAGTAACCGACTTACATCAAATCCAAAAATAATGATGATCAGTAACAGTCAATAAGGAACAGCAACACTCTCAGCAACAGGACAGGAACTAAACACCCAGGTTTCTGACTCCATCTTATGGCCATTTGAGGAACTACACCCAATTACAATTTTAGCATTCCCTTAAAGAGGCAGTATTAAAATGTCTACCCTGGTTTATATATTTTCCAACCCAACTGTTAGGTGACTTACATTCCTAAGAACACCATAGAAAAGGGGGGGCCTTGTGGAAATGAATTCATTCAGAGCATTTTCATGGAAGTGCAAGTGAAAAGACAAATTGAAGCT
>NW_020770100.1:0-31403 GCF_900518735.1 Pseudonaja textilis
GTCTATCTATCTATCTATCTATCTATCTATCTATCTATCTATCTATCATCTATCATCTATCTATCTATCTCTATCATCTATTTATCATCCACAGGATAGTCCTTGGTAGCCTTATTCACACAAGATTTGTTGACTGTTCCTTCAGAGCTATCTAAATTGGCAAACAACCACCCAGTCCTATAAGAGGTAAATTCCATTGGCTATTACTACTTACAGTGCTAGGGAATATGGTGTTTTTTCCTCAACACCCCATTTGTGGTTATAAATTAAGATTCCTCCAGACCTATGCCATCAATATGCCAAAAGAATAAAATAGTCTTTAAAAAGTGCCTTTCCAATGAGCTCAACATTATAAATTTGATACACAGTTCAAAATATTATACTAGTATACCAGTTCTTGGTCATTAGCTTGTGAACACTTCTTGAAAAGCAGTTTGACAGTTGGTAGTTGTAGCGGGATATCATATTTGAGAAGCAGGGTGCTCAACTGGGCCTGAGACAGAAATCCTGATTTCCTGGGATCCCTCTCCTTGAGCTCTTCATTCAGGCTGGCCAAAGTAGTGAGATTTATAGGATGCAGCTCAAATTCCTTTCTGAGAAGAACTAGAAGAGAATCATCCTCATCCTTTGTCTCTGGCAGAATGCCCTGATGAAAGAAATACTATTATTTTAGCTGTCTTTTCCAAACTGTTTTTATCTTTCCCGCCTGATCTAATAGGATATGGGCACCATCAGATAAGGTCAGTCAACTGATGGGGTTTGGGAGGAGGGCCTTTTCTGCCTTGGTGCCTGATCTGTGGAACATCATTCTACCTGAGATTAGGTTAACCCCTATCCTGATGACTTTTTGCAAGGATCTAAAAACTTGGTTTTGTACCCAGATCTGGACCCAGAAGTGTAATGAACTCATTTCTTGGCTTTATTGACAATTATTTATGAAACTTGGCTGCTACATTTTTTGTTTCATATTTTGCATTTTTAAAATTTATTTTATTATAAGAGTCATTTAAGTGAGAAGGTGGCTGGATAAATGAGATGATAGAAGGATAGATAGATAGATAGATAGATAGATAGATAGATAGATAGATAGATAGATAGATAGATAGATAGATGATAGATAGATAGATATAAATAGATGAGAGGGAGACAGAGACACAGAGACACAGACACAGACACACACACAGAAGATGATGGATAGATAGAGATAGGTAGGTAGGTAGATATAGATGGAGATAGATTGATGGATGATAGATCGATAGATAGAGATAAAGATGATAGATGATAGAGGTAGAAATCGATAGATTGATAGATTGGTAGATCAATAGATCGATACCTAGAAATCTCAGAGTGCCACAAAATAAATAAAAATGATAGAGCAAAATTAAGAATTTACATAGACAAACAGTTACTGAGGCCCAAAGCTTGAATAAATAACTAAGTTTCCATTTTATATTTGGGAGCCATAGCAGAGAAGGCTGTATCTTTCATCTTCTCATAATGTGACTCTTCCAATGGTAGAACTCGGGAGAATCCCCTTAACTGAGCTTACTATTTGTACTAGAGGTTAACAACAGAAGTATTGATGGAGGGAGTAGAAAAAGTCAAGGTAGTAGCCATGACCACACAATTGAAGCCTCACTCTTTTGATGAGTGTTGTAATGTTTTCGATTTAGATGTAAAAAAGCAACGGGGCTTCAGGTCACAGCCAGCATCTTGACTTTTTCAGTTACCACTGTATGCCCCTGATTTAGCACCATTACTATCCATTTCATAACATATAATGGATATTATATATTTTGTGATACCTGCCCTTTCCCTCTTTATGACTTCCTTTATAGAATTGACAAGTATCTTCTCCAAGCAGGTTTGAAGAATTAATTTTATATCCAAACAATGTTAATTATGTGTGTGTCCTTGGATATGGATATGTGGGTATCTCTAAATCAGTCTTGGCTCCAGGCAACTATACAGATAAGTCCCTGCAGTTTTCTTGGCAACATTTCTTGGCAGTGGTTTGCCATTGTCTCAATCCTTGGGCCAAGAGAGAATGACTGGCCCAAAGTTACCCAGCTGACTTCGTGCTTAAGACAAGACTAGAACTGAGTCTCCCAATTTCTAGCTCAATACACTTTGCACCAAAGTGTCTCTCATTTTAATACTACAATAAATATTAAACATAAATATTTGTGATCAAGATATTTTTAAAGCACACAAAAGTACCAGCAAGAGATAAAAAGTAATATCACATTGCCGTTCTGCAAACTTCCCAATTATGTAGAATTAGATATATTGATGAACAGTCACAAATTTTTATGAAAGAACAGAATTTTTCAACTGAGATGCCATAACTGGAAAGGCCCTCTTGATGGTAGATGTGTGACACATTTCATTTAGCATGACATCTGGTCAAGGATCTAGTAAAAGAGGACTGGTAGAAAACCAAGGCAGCTATGTGCGGTGATCCTTCAGATCATCTGAATATAACTTAAAAATTAATTTGCCAACACTTTGAAATCAGTCCAGAAAAGACCTAGGATCCTATTCACAAGTGAAGCCATGGACACATCCAGTGGTGGGATTCAAATTTTTTTACTACCGGTTCTGTGGGCATGACTTGGTGTGCATGGCAGGGGAAGGATACTGCAAAATCTCCAGCCAGAGGTAGTATTTGCTGGTTCTCCAAACTACTCAAAATTTCCGCTACTGGTTCTCCAGAACTGGTCAGAACCTGCTGAATACCACCTCTGGGCATACTATAATAAAACTATTTGGCTTCAGTAAACAAGCTCCTTATAGTACTTTGGTAAGAAAGTTTTACCACTGTGATAAAATATGTTGGACTATTTCTCCCCTTTTGGAAGATGCTTATGAAACCCAGTGTAACTACTGAAAGTTTAATTGTGTTTACTTACCTGTTGTAATGAATTCTGAGCTTCCAAAGATGGTTTCTTGATAGAGTGAATATAAGATAAAGACTTATCTCCACAGGGTGCAGTAACACAATACAAATTTAGTGGTTTTTGTTCCTTAAAGAAGGAACAAAAAAAAGAGAAATAAAGAAAAATAAATTTTCATTCTGTAAAATCAGTACAATACTAACACCCTTTTAACAAGTAAGGGCAGGCAACTGTGACAGCATTCATAGTAAAACATGATGATATGAAAATGATGATATGTACATCATGACATCATTATGCTCATGAAACAATAATATCACAAGATCTTATAGATAATATAGAAGACCACAGTTACTTCATTCCATGTCCTTATTTACTCTCATGCTATCTCTGTGATCACACATTGAAGGCCACCAATGAAAGGTTGGTCTATTAGTAGGACTGATCCCAAGACTTTCCCATCTGTAACTGAATGAGAAAATGAAGGGACTATAACACTTGTAACAACTTACTTTGTTGTCCACAGATCTGATAACATTTGTCTCTGTTTGTTTGGATGTATATTTTTCCACTCCATCTTTGTTCTGAGATTCAATATTCACACCATTATTGATCTGCTGACCAGGTGGCTTATTGCAGTCTGGATATTTTCCATTTCTCTGTCTTATATTATGCAGAGGTAAAGTTTGGAGCATGGAGTGTGCCTCAGGTTTCACAATCTCCTTTGCTTTCCTGTGGGTGGGAAGTATTCAATATATATTTTGGCACCGAGATGTAACTACTTTACTTTTTCTCCATTTACATCCAAAATATTTATTTTATGTAACATTTGTTCATTAGGCAGAAATGAGCCGGTGTAATCAATGAATGTAACCCCCAAAGGCAAACTTATTTCATCTATATCTGTTGTTGAACCACTAAGACGCTTGTGGTATCATCACCAGGAAGCATATGACTAGATTTTGAGCTCATGGTGGTAATAGCAGTCTTGTTTTACGCCTTCAAATAAGCAGAGAAAATATAGGCTTGATAAATGAATGAATGCTTGAATGGATATTTGAAATAGAGGCTCTCCCTTACTTATCAGTCAATAAGGAATAATAATCAATAATATTTAAAAATTCAAGTTGTAACCGGGGTGGGATGCAAATACTTTTACTACCAGTTCTGTGGGTGTGGCTAGGGGAAAAGTGGCCATGTGACTGGGTAGGTGTGGCTTCTTCTTTTTGCAGCACCCCCCCCCCCCATGCTCTGTTTTTTGGCCTCCTGGACCTCAGGGAAGCCTCCCAGGGGGCATTTTTGCTCCCAGGAGGTTTCCCTGAGGCCCAAAAAGGCAAAAAAATGGAGCTGTGCCCCCCATTCCCCTTTTTGCCTCCTGGGCCTCAGGGAAGCCTCCTGGGTGAAGCCGTAAAGACAGTAAGGGGGACCCCGGGACAGCTGAACATGGGAAGAGCTGATCATCAGGAGGGGAAAACAAGAAATACCTTAAGGAGTGACTGGGTGGGAGAAAATGATACGCATGTGTGATAAGAACTGACTGAGTGGGGAGGGGAGGGGTGGGCAGAGAGGGGAGGGGCCAGCCAGGGGCATGATTTGCCAGCTCTCTGAACTGTTCAGAATCGTAACAACCAGTTCTATAGAACCGGTCCGAACTGGTAGAATCCCACCCCTGTTGTAACCATTTAGTTATGTCTGACTCTTGGTGACTTTATAGGCAAGTACTCTCATGGTATCCTGTCAATTTGACAATAGGATATGATTAATAGTAGGTGGTGGAGGAAAAACCATCAACGTTCTCTTCTATTTCTTCCTTTTTGTGAGATTTCAGATCTTACACGTTACAGATACTTCCTGCACTTGTTAAATCTAGACCTCTGTAACATTATCTTACAATGATTCTGTTACATTTTGTTGAAAGACAAATGCTAAGGAAATGTTATCTCTTGGGATGTCTCCCTTCTCTGTGAGATCTATGCAAAATACAAGGAAAATATTGTTGCTTAGAATAGGGAAGTGGTTGCCCCATCACAGTTTCTCATTATGATATCCATAAGAAGGATTTGCCCTGTAATAGAAAACTTCAGTTGAAGTTAAGCCATCTAACAAGGCATAAAAGAAATGAAGCTTTGGCTCATTCAATCAGTTTGAATAGAAGCAAAATGACACGGTGAAAAAAGAAAATAAACTGCTCCATTACACCACAAAGTCTTTGATGAAAAGTACAAAGAAGTTATTCTATATAATTGATAGAATTGTGTACATAAGTGGCTTCAAGGCTGAAACAGTGGAAGGGGAGATAAAATAATTGGAACTAATTCAGAGATTGTCCTATTTAATGATCCCTGGTTAATAGAAGCCAGGTTTGTATGAACCCAACTTACAAGTATGTCTGAACACCTGGAGAATATTTATCTTAGACCTGCAAAAGCAGGTCTAAGATAATTAAAAGCATCTAGGACAGTGGTCCTGAACCCTTCTGGCTCAGCAGACTGGTAGAGGTGATGGCAGCAGGGGAAGAGAGGATGGTTACTTGCACATGCCTGTGTGCACACGCACACCCACCCACCACTTCCGTGACCAACTCTGGATTTGTAAATGCTAACACAATAAAATAATAATTTATCCTCCTTCCTAGGTATTTAAAAATAAAACTGAGGTAAAACTATTTAAGCTCTTTAATTTGTATATTATTATGTGCTCTTCAGTGGAGGGAATCCAAATCTTTTCCTTCCGGTTCTATGAGAGCACGCGCAGCACTCAAAGATCGCCCTCAGTGTCAGCACTGGTGAGCTGAGCTGTTTTTTAAGCTCAGCTGAGGCACGGCAATCTGTTTGGCTGCACAAATCAGCTGAGCTAAAAAACAAGGGAATATAGGACGGGAACAGCAGGGGCAGGAGGGTGGGCCAGCCAGAAGTGGTATTTGCCAATTTCCGAAGTACTCAAGCATTCTGCTACCAGTATGCCAGAAATGGTCCAAACTGGCTAAATAACACCTCTGGTGCTCATCCTTAAATGGATTAAAAAATGAAATGTTTCCCTGTTCTCCTAAATGTCCTGATGCTGATAATAATATTTTAATACCATGTATTAGCATTTACTGCATTTTAATTGCAATATATATTTTGTGGCATCTTTGATATTTTAATTAAAGACATAATGCCATGAATTCTAATCAAAATATTTCCCGGAGATCATACTTACCCATCACTTTTCTCTACAAGGCATCGGACATATTTGCTCCCAATAATCTTTATTACAGTCTCGTAATTTGTACCAAATCCATAAGGTAGGTTTCTTACTGAAGCCATTACCAGTTCCGTCTTGCTCTCCCCAAAGGATCACTTTCTTATAATTTCCCTGGAGAAGTTTGTTTCTTTAAAAATGGAAACTGAAAGTGGGTACACGGGTCCTGCAAATATTTTAGGAATATTTGGGTATCAATTCACTCAATAATGAAATAACAAAAGCTTGGTTGAAGAGCTTAAAAATTAAATGCCTTGTTTAAAAGGAGCCCAGGAAAGTAAATTAAGTGTGAACAAAGGTAAAAGGCTGTATTTTTTATATTCATACATTTATCCTGAAAGAATTTCCCACATAATTGACCCAATTCCAGCATAATATTAAGATTAGTTAATAATTTGAGATTTACAGGATATTGGGCCCATATTGGGAATCAGCTTGAGAAGCAATCAACCAAGCTATGGGTTGCTATGTAATTGGTATTAGATTTTCATAATAGCTATTGATTCTGCATCTAAATAAATGGCTGCTTTACAGTGTAGTCCTACGATATTCTAAGAATCTACAAGCACTCTTAAATTCAGTGGCACTTTCTCTTAGTGAAACTTTTACAGGATTGTAACTTTTGAGGATTTTTCAGTATTGATATTTAAATATTATAACTGAAAATGTGACATGAGAAAATAATTTCCTTCCAAATACCTTTTATTGTTAATTAATAGTCTGAAAAATATCACTCCCTTTTTACTTTTCAAATTAGTAGCATTTGTAGCAGTTAATAACATAACAATGGAGCAAGTTATCATCCCTAAATTCTTCAGCTCATTGATGCCTTCATAAAATTTCAGATTCTCCCCTTAATCCCAATAATTTATTATAGGAAAACAATTTAGCTTTAACTAATAGTGCTATGAACAATAACAATAATAGAGACAACTCCAGGCTGCTTTCACTGATGGCTGACCATCCACCCCTGTCTTGCTACTAACTCTGCAGAGACAACAAAAGATTAATTGATCCCAATTGTCCCTCTATAATTTCTTGACCTCCTATGGACTCCAGACATTTACAGATCCCCCTTTCATTCCCATACATTTTTCGCTCCCTTGGGTAACTCCATCAATCATTGTGGATTGATACTGATCACTTTGAGGAGCCAGCTTTAGAGACTTCATGGTAGAAAAATACTACAAACCCAGGCTGTCTTGGTAAAAATAGCTGGGTTGCATTTCTTGGCAAAGGCTTTCCAGAAAACCCTTTAAAAATCCAGGAAATTCCTTACTTCTTCCAGAATTCCTAACTTCTTCCTATAATGCTGGAGAGAGCTTGAAGCACTTTTCCCCTTTTCCCCTCATAATCATATTGCTTTAGTATAGTTAGATTTCTCTCCCTTCCCTCAATACCACAGCTAGATTAGTTCAGTGTTTTCATGCTGGACGGTTCCATGGAAATAACCAAGTACAATTTACCAAAGTCTTTGAGATGAACTCAGTTCCTGTTGACTTCATGGACACATCTAACTTCATGCAGCTTTCAGTATAAATTGGTTTTCCGTTGCCTTCTGTTAACTTCTCAGTCCAGATTCCAGTATTTCCATAGAAGACTCCTGTCCATGATACAGTCAGATCTAACCCACTTTCCCCTTTCAAGATTAGTTCACAAGGATCCAATTATCTTATTCTGAATGGCCTAATTGCATCCTGACAGAGATTTAACTTTTCCTAAGTACGAGATAGCTTTTAAAGAAAGTTTGTCATTTGTTCCCTAAGTTCACACTCAGCAAAAAGAAATAACACTCTGGCCTTAAGCATATGGTTTCCTTTCTTCCTTTCGGGTTTTGAGACACCCACCTCCTCTGTGCAGTCTTCAAAGGCAACAGGCATCCAGCCACCATAAATGAACTGCTTTTCACAATCACCATAGCAAGGAAGCTGCTGTTACTAAGGACGCAGTGTGTTGTTACTGGGCTGGGCAAAGCTTGTCATTCCATAGTCAATGCAGCGAGAGGCGTGCATTTCAAATAATTGGATTAGCAGACATGCAATACTAAAGGGCTCAAAAGGGAGAAAATTTTTTTTTTGCCTATCCACTTGGTTGGCAAGCAAAATATTTTTCTACAACTCATAGATTGCAAAGGTTTAGAATAATAACGAAAATCAGAGTCTGAATGGTGTGGGCACATCAAGCAAGAACAGTTCATCCCATGATGTAGCCTTTACCCCAGTCTTTTAACCACAGTGCTCAGATGATGCAGTAAATCACTATTATTTTTATTTGAATATATTTGCTGCTCAACTCTAATGGACGCTGGCCATTTAATAAATGGTCTTCTTGGTTCAAACAGATTAGATCAAATGTTTCCATTATTACATTATTGATAAATCAAAAGTGAGCTCTAAAGATTTGATGGAATTGAATTCAGAATTACATAACTACGAATAGTTGATAGATTTGTGGAGATTGATTAGAATTTAGGAAGATTAAATAAAAAGGTTGGAAGGAGTCCTATATCCATTATGAAGCAAAAAGTTTAGAAGAACACAAAAAGGATTTGATGTGGGACATAGTTAAGTCCTAGCTTAATTATATTAAAAATGGCTGGAATTGTGTATTAATGCCAGTTATATGGTAATTGTAGGCAAGTGAGCTTTATATATCAACAAAAATGACAGACATGAGTTTCATCAATGTTTATGTTCTAGAAATTAAATTAGGTATATCATGTATGTGAGGTTTTTCCACTCCATCTTATCCTCAAAACTGTGAGGTAAATTGGGCTGAGTGAGTACCCCCAATGAACCTGATGATTTAATGGGGATTTGTTCAGTATTTTAAGCCCTGGACATGAGTGACTAGTACCACTAAAGGAGAATATTTGTAGCTCAGGGTTAAAATAAGAGGTGTCCTCTGAGCTTGGTTGTTTTCTTAGCACCGATGACGTTACTAGCTGAGTAATGAAACAAAGCTAGTTTTTGAAAAGCACTAAGGATTCATACAACTGAATTGGTCATCTTCAGGATTTTTAAAATCAAGATATGGACTCTTATCATTATTTAATAACATCATTATTAAAATACATTTCAAAATAAATAAACAAAATGGATGCTTATCCTGCAATAGATTCAAACCCTGGTTCATTCCAGGATACCTGACTCCTTATATATGAAGGGAAAGTCAGCAGGCCTATTCTTGTTACTTACTGCCAGTAATTCCCACCCATTATTTGCAGCCTACCACCATCTTCAGAAAACTTGGCAAACTTACCATGCTGCATGTCAAGGAGAATCAGTGCTTCCCTATCATCACAGCACGGATTTTATATCTCCTTAAACTACTCTGCAATCTGTACTTTTTAACCTCACAAATTTAAGATTGTACCTTAACATTTGGGGGAAACAGATGGCTCTTGCAGACTGCCAACCTGTTGTTAAACAAGAATTGTTTTCTATCCATAGTCACTAAGCATAATTAACCTTTCAAGTTGATTTAATAAACAGGAGCAAACATTTGCCATATCATATTAATAAAGAGAGCCATTTAAAGATGCACAGGGTGTGCGTGTTGTTTTCATTCTGGGAAATGCCATCGTTCTTTTGTTTGTTCCTGAAGCTTAAAAAAAATATTCATGATACAGGTCACCTAATGTTGCAAGTACTGCCAGTACTAATTGATGTACACAAGGAAAAAAAATGTTAACATTGTTTTGTTTCTTTTAAAAAAGCAGAGAAAATCTTAAGGCAGTGCAGAAACAATGGTGATAGTTTCATTTATAAAGAATTGACTTCCTTCCTTCACAACTGGATATTGCACTGAGCCCAAACCCCAGAAATCTTCATAGATTCTCATAAGTGAGAATAAAAGATTTATTCATTTAGAAGGTGTGTGATGTGTATGCAAAGACAATGTTTTCATCACTACTTCCAAAGTTTCATGCTCTGTGTTAATTCAGAGTGTCAGGGGGAAAAAAGAAAAAAAAATCTCTAGCTCTGTCTGTCTATCCATCAATCACCTATCTATTCATCCATCTGTCCATCTATTATCTAGCCACCATCTATATCTATATCTGTGATCTCTCTCTCTCATCTATCTATCTATCTATCTGTCTATCTATCTATCTATCTATCTATCTATCTATCTATCTATCTATCTATCTATCTATCTATCTATCTATCCATCCATCCATCTATCCATCTATCCATCCATCCGTCCATCTCATCTATCTCTATTAGTGATGGGTATTGTTGATTGATGTTAAACGCAACGTATTATTGTTTTATATTTTATGATTTCACTAATGCAGGGAGGAAAGAACTTCCAAGAATAGGAATGAATAAGAAATATTGTCCCATCTGTTAATACGCTGATTGAAATTTTGGGTACCAGCAGACTTTTTCCATGGCCCCGCTTCAAAAGATAGTGCCTGCTTTATGCTCAAATCATTTTTAACATATGATATAAATAAATGGCCAGCTTAACTTCATATTGAAAATTGATGATCTGCCAAAAAAAAAATTACACACATGTATGTATGATTGAGAAATGTGATATGATTTTTTAGTAATTCATACTTTGCAAATCTGTAGGTAAAGTTAAGGCAAAGGTTCTCCTCATACATATGTACTAGTCATTTCTGGCTCTAGGGAGCAAATCTGTAAGTAAATTCAAATAGGCATAAAATTTTGCAATGAAATGTGCAATACAAAATATGCAAAACACATCTATAAAGAGACTAAATTTCCTAGTTATATTACTACACAAACTCCTTTTTTTTTTTTACTTTTAAGCACTATCATCTTCTAATTAAATCAAGGAGTCCCAGCTAGTCAATTTGACATAAAGTGAATCCGTTGAAAGATATGATTGATTTTTAAACCTTTAAGTTACCCAAAAATGCTGCATAGAGGGATACAGATACTTTAGAACTGGGGCTGAGGATGAGGCTATTAATAATTACAAAAATTAAAACAAAAAACCAGCTACAGTGAAATGAAATTAAAAACACTTAAACCACATACAAATTGATTATTTTTGAGCATTTAACATATGAAAAGGAAATATCCAGGATAACAGAAAAAGAGAAGATACCATAAGTACCTTTTAATGTCTCCTTCAAGAAAAAAACAGAAATATATTTTAAAACTTATTTACACTTGTATTGAAGAAAGTTATTTTTAAATTGTACTGCCAATAAAGGTACTTAACAGCACATCTGTTGGTAAGTATAAAATTGACACCACATCTGCTTATTGGCATGTGTGTAGCATGTTGGTAGAACATTTGGAAGATTGAGGTAAAATTAAGAATTTAATTACTTAATTTTTTCACATTCTGTAGCTGTGAAATTGCATTTAAAATTTACACTACATTGGCCAACTAGAAGTGTGAATTTTTTAATGTTTTTTTTTAAATTACAGTATTTTAGCATCCTACTTTTGTTGTTTAGAGAGAGAGAAAAAATATTTTTTCTTGATTAGCTGAATTAAATTGCTCTCAAACTTCTAGTCATATATAGGTAAGTAATTCTCACTTAATGATGGAAATGCGGACAGACAGTTGCATTGTTAAGCAATGCAGTGTGATGTCATGTGACCACACCAATTTAAGATTCCAGTTGCAACAGTTCCAGTTGCTATCATTAGGTGAATCCTGAAAGGTTCCAGCAATCCTAGAGTCATGTGACTGATATTGGTGTCTTCCTGCTAGCTTCCCCATTGACTTTGCTTGTTGGTTATCATTGGATTATGGGTTGCCAAGTGCCCAAATCATGGTCACATGACTGCAAGGAAACTTCAATGGTTGGAACTATGAAGAACAGTCATAAGACCTCTCATTCAGTGATGTTGTAATTTTGAATTGTCATTGAACAACCTTGTACTTGAAAATACAGATTATATTGAAATAGGCTAAAACTACTACAAACAACTTTTTTCATTGAATTATTAAGTGAAGCCTGCTTCATTTAAGTACAAATGTTGGCTTCCCCGTTTGACCCTATGTCATGCCCCCAGATATAATTTGTATATATACTGTTGTTGTTCTCTGGCCCCAACTAGTGGCTGCGGCCAAATACCAATCTGTATTGTTTGGAACCTGACCCATCCCTTTAATGGTCATCTACCCATAAACCCTCACTTCTAAAACAAGTGCATTCTGCGAAGCCAAACTCTGTTTCCTTTAGTATTCGGAAGGAAACAGAAGCACCAGGGAAAATCCAACCTAATCTGTAGCCCACGATCATCTGAGGACAAAAATCCACATCCCATACACACAGCAGCACTGGTGAGATTTAGATTTATCTGTATTTGTTAATTGTTATGGTCACCAGTAACTCAACGCTGCTTATTTTGTATTGGGGTTCTTATTGTATGTATTTCTATTTTCCCAGTTTCACCCATCCTGTTCCTTTAATAAAGCATGCAGATCCATGCATCTGGTCTGTTCTATTGGAGGATAGATGGAACATGAACTCCATGTCAAGCTGCACACAGAGTAACGTGTAGTGAGGAAAAAACACTAATGCTCAACACTGTCTTCTTCAGACTTGCCCAACAGATGGTCTCTGAGTAAGTTGGAACTACTTTCAAAGTGTGCATGTCCTAGGGCATGTGCCTTGTTGTCCCCAAGAAGATAGAGAAGGCATGCTTTGGGGAATACGGATCCTTTGCTTTTGCTCAAAGAAGACATTTCTGAGAGCAACACTGACCATGTTTTTGTGCAAGTTAATTTGAGAGATAGCTGCCTTTTTTCACACAAGGGGGAAGTATTTGTTCAATTGCTGAATGAGATCATTTGTTTTAAATGTAAATGTGTTGTGAAATGAAACCAAGACCTATTTCCGATCTGTTTACTATTCTGTTGGTTGGGGATTTAAATTGCATATTAGATCCCTTTTATTTTTTGGCTGGACTGAAAATAAACTGGTTTGTGTAATAAGATTTTTCATGACAAGTAATACATAAAACAGGTAAAACTATCCAGTTTTTTTTCTTCACAAAAATCTTGTGAGACTTCACTGAAACCTATTAGACTTGTGAAAAATCACAAGATTTTGGAGGAAAGTTTGCTGACTCAAGCAGGGGTGGGATTCTACCAGTTCACACCTATTCACTAGAACCAGTTGTTAACATACTTAGCAGTTCAGAGAACCAGTTGTTAGAAGAAATTACTGGCCTAATCCTGTAAGGAAGGCAGGAAGGAAACATTCTGGTGTTGCTTACCGAAACTGCCTCTCCGTTAACCCTTATTACCTTCTTGGCAGGACTAGACTTCCTGTCTCAGGAACATCTCTGGAGTTTTTTTCCCCTCCTTTGCTGGTACTTTGCTTGTGTGGAGTGACCATTCAAAGTTACAGTGACATTGAAAAAAGTGACTTATGACCATTTTTCACACTTATGACTGTTGCAGTATCCCCACAGTCATGAGAGGCCAGGCGAGGAGATACTTGCCTCAATGTGAGTGATATTGAGTTGGCCATGCCCAGGCAACAACATGACCACCAAGCCACTTCCACCCAGTCACATGACCACCAAGCCACGCCCATCACCTAAGCCATGCCCACAGAACTGGTTGTTAAAAAAATTGAATCCCACCCCTGGACTCAAGGATCAGAAAAGTTGGACAAATAAAGAATTTTTTTGTGTATGTTGAGCAAGAAAAAAAAGCTGCTGGAAGCAAATAGTTTGCAAATCAGGGATTTCTTTTTCTCAGCCTAAATACAAACAAAAAGCCAAGGTTTTTAGAGATGTAGAATGTTCTGAACCTGTCCTAAGAATTTTTTTGATTTGAAATGCAATGTCTGTATTTTCAAAGAATAGGGGGAAATTGTTTTACAGAAATGAGCCACAGCAGTAATGGAAGATTTCAACTATTCTGACATCTGGCATGTATATTCTCTCTCTCTCTCTCTCTCTCTCTCTCTCTCTATCTATCTATCTATCTATCTATCTATCTATCTATCATCTATCTATCTATCTATCTATCTATCTATCTATCTATCTATCTATCTATCTAAGTTCCTTGCTGACAAGTTCAAGTCTCTGCACGTGAAGGAAAAAGCAAACAGATTCCTTTTCCTAGATTTAATCCTGACCAACAGCGAAGAACTGGCTGATGACTGGAAAAAAAAGGTGGGGAGTATATGTTTTCATTTTAATCTGGACTGCATGATTTTAATTTATCCACTAAAAATTGCTATTAGTCTCTTTGTCTTCTTTAAATTTACCAAATTAACTTAACATTTTACTTTTTAAAAAGGCACTTTAAAGTGATGGAATAAAACAGTTGCTGTTTTAGTTGCTTTTTGCTTTTTTTTAAGGCCACATCCTCTTTCTTTCCTGTTTAAATCTAATAAAAATTGTTTAAAGCTGCATGGTTATTTCCTTGTATGAAAAACAGTTAAACAAAACAAAAATGTTTTTCAATTCTTACAAGGCACTGTAAACAGTATAAAAGTCTAATTGAGGAAATATACAGTTTCAGGTCTTCATTTGCTTTCTATTCTTTCCGGGCAAAATGTTTGCCAACATATTTTGTTTCAATTTAGTGGTAATGATCCTCCAGGGCTTTCTGGGCAAGGTCAGTCCAAGCTTCATGCTGGAACAAGGAGTTTATTAACAAGTGTGACTAAACTAGTCCCTTGCTGTCCACTTCGGTTTCCAACTCTTCAACAACCATGAAAAGTATATGTGTTTATGAGGATTTTTAATCAGTTAACGTGGGATATTATGAGGCTGCACAAAGCTCAGGGCCTGGAAGAAAATGGATTAAAGTAAAACAAATGAAGAAAACTTTGGAGGAGGAGGAGGAGGAGGAGGAGGAGGAGGAGTGTTGATGATATAGTTCTTGGTTATTTGATTTTTGCCTTACTGTGAGGATGACACCATTCTTTTCCTACCTGAAATTCTGATCAAGGCTTGGGAGGAAGAGAGGAAATGTGGAATGGCTGGCATGCAACTTGGCTAGCATGTCTTATTTAATCCCTGAAAGGCTGATGTCATGATACACAAGCAAACAGGGCACAACTTATATTGTAATGATATTTCTTCCATCATTCCTCTTCCTCTCTTCCCTCCCCCTCAACCCCTGGCCCCTTCTATAGGTCCCTCTGTGGTGAAGGAGTAGGAAGCAAACCATGTAATCAGTAGCTTCCTTGTTTTGAGAAGGCGTTCCGAGTAAGGGCTTCATACCAGCTTTTGCCAAAGTGAAGTTTATAATCTTGCAGTTAACCCATTGGCCCATTAAGTCAATGAACTATCCTTATCTCCATTCAACCATTCTATTTCTCATAGGCAATTGCCTGCATTTCTGTCCTGACTGAGGGAAGCAGATTTCCCATCTCCTTCCCATACTCATCTCCATTCCTCTCCTCTCCTCTCTCCAATTGAGACTAGAGTATATGCTGCCATCGCTGTCACAAAGCAGTTACATCAGCTCAGAATTTGAATTTGGGAAATTTGGGACCAAACTCTCAGGGTCACCTGTAAATACTCTCATTTGGTCTTTTGCATTATTTCACTATATTTCCAGTTATTTTCCCCTGCAAAGCTGTGAGGATAAAATGCTGTAATGTGTTCCCAGGTTCACTTCTAACTGTAAAAAAAACCCCTGCATTTTAACTTTCTTAATATTATCCTTATGACTACAGTTACATTATCTAAACCAGTGCAGATGACAGACTAGATTACCATGGACATAAGAACAAAGAGGCCTCCTAGAATAACCCATTTAGTCCAACATCCTGCCTCCTGCCACAGGCAACCAGTTACTGTAGCTCTGGAGAGTTCACAAGCACGATGTGAAGCTGTTATTCATTTATTTGGTTTATATATTGCTCTGCAGCAGAAGCTTTTTGGGTGATATCCATCCATCCATACAAAAAAAAAAAGCCCAAATGAAAACAAAGCAACAAAATCCAGCTGCCAATTGCAACTGTAAATAGCAAAAAGTAGAAGAACACTTTTTTTACAACTTTGAAAATATATCCAGAGAGATCAAAGTGGCTTTAAGACGCAACTTAAGTGTACAGTCAATTAAAGGTGTAAGAGAATGAAAATACCTTTGCTTGGCAACCAGAGATCAACAAAATAGGTTTTAGATGGACCTATTTAGAGAGTACATTCATAAATAAAAAACATTCCTGTGAAATCACTAAACAAATGCCAGGATCTAGCTCAGAGATGGTATTCAGCAGGTTCTGACCAGTTCTGGAGAACCGGTAGCGAAAATTTTGAGTAGTTCAGAGAACCAGCAACTATCACCTCTGACTGGAGATTTTACAGTATTCTTCCCCTGCCATGCCCACCAAGCCACACCCACAGAACCGGTAGTAAAATTTTTTGAATCCCACCACTGATCTAGCTAGCCTCAACCTCAACACACCTGAGCATCTTATCAGTCACCTATAGGGCCATTACGGTTGTTCTAGAGTGCTTTTTAAAAGCTCCCTCTCCTAAAGATGAGTTCAAAATTTCTAGATCCATCTAGTCATTCCCTTTCATAATCATCCATTTCCAGAATCTGGCTAGTCATCCAATAATATTCAACCAGACTATGCTAAGTGTATATTGATAAATAGAATGTAAGTCCTGATACATATGGATAATTTATTCCAGAATCCAACAAAGAAATCACAATGTACTTCTATGTTGTAAAACTCACATAGAAACTATGTGAGTTTCTATCATATTTCCCAGCAAGCCAAAATCAAAGAGGCACTAAATTGTTCAGAATTAAGTAATTATGCCTAATAAATTATATCTGGTAGAAATTACTTCTCTAAATAAGAAGATTTCAGAAGCTATTAACCACAGTAAGGACTGATTAGAGCCAGAGGCCAGGACATCGATTCCAGAAGTATACAAATCTATTATTTCCTTCAAGCTAAGATGCTCAGGGAATCTCAAAAAACCTGAGTGGTGTATTAAAGTAATTGAAAGCAACAAATACGTACCCACTACCCCACAAGACTATGAATATCTGCAATGCCTGAGTTTTCCATATTTTTCTAGGTTATAAACAAGCTTATCCTTTATATATATGTTTGTAAGTTTCCATGTTTATATTATGGAATTGTTTTGACAAGCATGGAAAGATAGGTTTTGTTCAGGACACTAAGAGGTTTAACAATCCTCCATCCCAAGTCTGAGCTAGTCATAAAAGGAAAATCTGCAAGTTAAAATGTATTTATGCATGCACACACAGCGCGCGCACCCATGCACACACACACACACACACACACACAAACATGCACACTATACCTATATGTATTTTCCACAGCTTTGAGACAACACTCTGGAAGAGAACCATTTGCAGTGCTTGGAGAAAGGATTCCTTCTATCATCATTTCTTCTATGCCATAGCGGTGCAGTGGTTAGAGTGCAAGGATTAAAGGTATAAGCCTATTTAGAAGACATAGAGATAATGGGTGAAAATTTAATTGAAAGAAGGATTCTGCAAGGGTACATAAAATAGTATTGTTATATTAGAAATAGAAATGATTTTAGAAAATATGAAACAAGTGTGATTAAAATGATAGATAAAATACTCATTGTAATACAATGGAATGTTTGTTAATAAATAAATGAAATAAGGAGAATGTAATTAGGAAAGGATAGGAACATTTAATTATTATTAATGAGTTATAAAAATTTAAGTGAAGAGGAATATGAAAGAAATATGAAAAAATTATGGAAATATTATAAGTGTTCCTAAGGAAGTATGATATCCCATTGAAAAGAAATGTTGAAGATGTTAAAGATTATAACTAACATTAATGATAGAGCTGAACTGGAATAGAATAAGTATTTTATGTATTATTGTTAGATATATACTTTCTCATTAAGAACTTAGTGTGTATTTTAAGAATGTACCAAGCAGAATTTGACTGGAAGTTATGTGTTATATTGAATGTTATAATTGTAAAGGCATAAACTGAAGTTTATATAAGAGTTGAATGGACAAAAATTAAAAGATACAAAGGTGTCATACTCCAATCAGTAACTACAGGGGAAAATTTTGTTTAATGAGAAAAGAAAATATGAAATTGAAACAAGACAGACAAAAGTATAAATATAATGATTAGAAAGATGTTGAAACTTAGAAAAAGATATACATAATTGAATTCAGAAATGAATGAGATAATTAAAAGGAAAGTTGAGAAAACAAAGGGAAGGGAAAATTTATTGACAAAATGTTAAAATAGTAATAAGATACGGAATAGAACACAAGGTTGAATATAAAATTGAGTTTGTGTCTGTGTGGAGAAGTGATAACCCAGGACCATGCTATTCTCAAAAAAAAAAAAAAATATTTGTATTATGTTTTGTGAAAACCCAAATAAATTTTTTACAAAAAAGAGGAAAATCTACAAGTTAAAATGTATTTATGCATGCACACACAGTGCGTGCACGTATACACACACACACACACACACACACACAAACATTCACACTATACCTATATGTATTTTCTATAGCTTTGAGACAACACTCTGGAAGAAAACCATTTGCAGTGCTTGGAAAAAGGATTCCTTCTATCATCATTTCTTCTATGCCATAGCGGTGCAGTGGTTAGAGTGCAGTATTACAGGCTAACTGCCCACTACCAGGAGTTTGATCCTGACTGGCTCAGCCTTCCATCCTTCTGAGGTTGGTTAAACCTTAACAGGTAAATAATAAATGACAGAAGGCTGGGACAGAGACCCAAGGCAATGCTTGGAAGGCACTTTGATATCTACAAGCACAACGTTAGCAAGAGGTTTATAGACCCGAATTAATTTTAAACACAGTTGGGTGAAAATTAAAGTTATATGAGAAGAACTGCACTGATGTTGGAAATACCCAGCCCGGCAGGGAGAAGGGCTGAAGTGAAGAATTAACTTTCAGTCATTGCGCAGCCACAAGAGATCCAGGATTGGCTCCTCCACCAGGCTCTGTGGAACCTTATCTATTCCCAAGGGAAGGCAAGCAGTCTGGGAGATTCCTGTATTATAGGTAGAATATAATAAACTAGTTAGCTTGAACTCTACGTGCGTGAATCTGGTTGCTTGTGCCTGATACCTGCATTCTTAAACATATTTTTATTTTCCTTTCCTTTGTCACTGAGTTTCCTCCGACAAACACATTATACCTCTTGGGTGCGTGTTTCTGATTGCTTTGGATCATTCTTCACATCCAAATCTTCCCAAGGAACTTCACATTGGTTTTGTAGTTGAAAATGAAAGTGTGTTGATGGGAGAGAAAATTGTATTTCCGCTTCTCTTGGGTGAATTTCTCAGTTCCAAAACGATTAAAGGAAAATTAAAATTCATTTTCATAACCTTTTCTACCCCTTAAGTTTTACTTTCACAATACAAAAACTTGGAAACATTTTGATGTAAATATGGTGAACACTCCAGCTTCCCTATAATTAATTCTTTTTTACATAACAGACTGTGACTACAGCAAAGGTGACTAGATTCTGCACAGCAGCACTGGGGATTCGTTGGAAACATGTGATTGATCTACTATAGCTATTTTATACAACTAATGTAGCAAACCCCCCCCCCCTTTTTTTTTTTTGCATTTTAGTATTAATGACCACGGGTCTCACTGTTGATGTTATAGTATAGTTAGGTCATGTGTAACTGACAGACTGGGTGCCAAATTGTGATTTTAATATAGATTTTATGTTATTCATTATTTTATTCTAGAAATTTTAACTGGATATTCATTGAGTGGTTTTCTTTCTTCTGGTCTCTGATCTTTGACTGTGATAAACTTGATTTGATTTTGATTTGAATTCTTTCTTACAGCCATTTTCTTCCTGAGCCTATCCAACATTTCTTTGGGAAATCCAGTGAAGCAAAATAGAAGCAATAAGGGGTTAAATTCATATATATATTAACCGCTTAACTGCTTCTTCTATTTTATATATATAGGTTAAATATTTTGTCTATATTATTAAAAGCAAACTGCTATAAATCTTTCCCATGACAGGTTTTGGATCAGTTCCTCAATGCACAGCTATATGATTTAGCAGTATTGCTCACTTCTGTTGGGATATTCTTTTAATATTAATTATTTGAAAAATTATTTCATCAAAAAAGTGAAGATTTTTATTGAAAATCTAGCAGATTGGGCATGCTGCAGATCCTGTCAGCCAAAGAGTGTTGGCTGGCAGGGACTAGAAGATGGACCTTTTCCACAGTAGCCTCTGAGAGATTAGAATGATCCCAACCCTGTTGGCCTTTTGGAAGGTTTTAAACATTTGGATGTGTTCCTAAGCATGGGATAGTGGATGTCTTAAGGGCCTTATTTCTTCGCTTTAATGGCAACTGGTTAACTATCTCTGCTTCTGTGTATATTTTAGAAGGTTTTTACATTTTTAAAAATTGCTTTCATGGTTTGGAAATTGTAAGTGACCCAGAGTCCTTGACTGAAACAGGAGGCTATACAAATTGAATAAATAAATACAAACAAACAAATGAACGAACGAATGATAGTTTGAAGTTATTGACAAGTAGGTAGTTTGTATCTCAATCTCATGCCAACTTGTCAACACTTTTGCAAAATAAACTCATAGTAAATTTAGAAGCGGGTGGGGAATTGGCCTGTTTTATATAATAAATAAATGAATGAATGGTGCATTCTTTACATGAAATATGTCAGGTTAGACTTTAGCAGAAAATTACAGTAGAGGAAAGAACACAACCATTTTCTAATTTTCTTGGTTTTGATGCTTTAGCTTTAGAAGGCCATAACTGTATTAAGTCAAATGTAGTTTTCCATTACTAGCAGTATCAAATTTGGACATAAAGTCAGATTTGTTTAGATACATGGGCCCATGATGCCATATTACTTCTGACTTGTATGCAGAAAAAGAGAAAGAGGGAAAGAGAGAGACTTTTAACTGTTTTTAAAAATCAGATGCCAACACAAGCAGCTAAACACAAGTTGAAAAGCAGTAAAAATGGTAAAAATGATTGTTTTTTTTTTAAAAAATAACCCCTTTCTTAGCTTTTTTTTTTGCCCCCAAAACCTGCATTAGAATTTTCAGCACCAGCTTATTTGAACTTTTTGTTTACAGATCTTAATTTGGACATCTGACTTAATGCTCTCCATATATCGTCTTTCCATCTGATGATCTTCTTCTCTTCTTTTCCATCATGGGATAGGATGAGAGTGGAGTTCTTGTTGGATTGGGTCTTGTTTGTATGTTTATCTTCAGGCCACTGATAAATTTGTGGATGATACTAAACTGGCAGGAATAGCTAACACCCTAGATGATAGGCTCAAGATCCAGATGGATCTTGACAGACTTGAACCATGGGCCGTATCTGACAAAATGAAATTCAATGTAGAGAAAAATAAAGTCTTACACTTAGGAAAGAAAAACCAAAAGTACACATATAGACTGGGTGAAATGAGGCTTAACTGTGACAGGGATCTTGGTGTCTTATTGGACAATCAATTAAAGATGATCCAGCCAAAAAAGTCAATGCAATCCTAAATTGCATTAACAGAGGGGTACAACTGAGATCAAATGAGGCACTAATACCACTCTATAAAGCCTTAGTTAGACCATACCTAGAGTATTGCATCCAGTTTTGGTCACCACTCCATAAAAAACATGTTAAGATGCTAGAAAACGTACAGAGAAGAGCAACCAGGATGATTAGGGGACAGGAGACTAAAACATATGAAGAACAATTACAGGAACTGGGCATGGCTAGTCTAGTGAAGAGAAGAACCAGGGGAGACATGAGAGCAGTCTTCCAATATTTGAGGGGCTGCCACAGAGAGGAAGGGGTCAAGCTGTATTCTACAGCACCCAAAGGCCAGACAAAGAATAATGGATGGAAACTGAACAAAGAGAGATTCAACCTGGAAATAAGGAGAAATTTTCTGACAGTGAGAGCAATCAACCAATGGAACAGTTTGCCTTCAGAAGTTGTGGGAGCTTCATCACTGGAAGCTTTCAAGAAGAGACTGGACTGCCACCTGTCAAAAGTGGTATAGGGTCTCCTGCTTGGGTGGGTGGAGATTGGACTAGATGACCTACAAGGTCCCTTCCAACTCTGTTAATCTAACTCTAATTTTTTTAAATGCATTGTTCTTTTTAAATTATATGCTTCTCAGAGTCATAAAGTGTGGAGCAGCCTCCCCAAATAAATAAATAAATCCACATCAATCCCATGAACCCCTAGCCAGCCTACACATTGTTCATGCTGCTTATGGATCATAAAACATGAAAGCCAATGTACCTGAATGAGAAAGCTACAAAAGTTCTCTTAGTTCATTGCTATTCAAGGCTAGAAATATTTCTTTGGTTGAGAGAACACAATGGTTAAAATAGCAAAACAAATCAAATTCCTTTATGCAATTATGTGGGCTCTGCTTTAGCAGGTAGATACTTAGGATATTGTCTTAATTGTGGTCTTTCATTAGATGATTTTTTGTGTCTACCATTACATTTCTAAGAGGTTAATTTAGTCTAAAAAGCAACGATATTCATAATTTTATGACTTATTTTGCAACATCAGCAAGAAAACGGAATGCAATTAACAGGATATCCTTTTGTTCTTTTTCTCATGTAATAGAAGAGGCTATGTAAAAATTTGTTCCTATTGAAAGATTCTTACTCTGTACATTTTACTTCTAAAGAAAAAAGAAAAATGTAATAAAAATTAATTGGTATATTTTAGAGGGGGAAAGTCTAAGGAAGTGTTAGGATTTCATCACACCTGAGAATATCTATAATTAATATTTTTAGAACTGCAAACAATAGACCATCGCCCAAAAAGCTACATAATGTTATCTAGAAAGAATGGCGTCCATCAGTAGCAAAAAATGGTCCTCGCTATTTTATATACTTAACTACTATGCAGACATTTGGGGAAATTTATTGATTTGAATTGATCTATGAATCAAATTTATATAGATTCTGGAGCAGATTTGAACTAAGTTGCATTGCAGAAGCAGATATTCCCATATATGATTTTAGAAAACAGAACAGATTAATAGTGATTTTTTTTAGAGTTGATGGAACATCCAGCTCTACATAATCAAGGAGATATGTGACTTTAGGAAGATCTCTGGGAGGTTGTTCAGATGTTGCTCTTCGTGGAAAGCATTTCTTTATCTGTAGATGAAAAGCTAGCAGATGACAATTTATTTGAAATGTTGATTCTCAGCCTTTCTGACCTTTCTTGGTATTGCTAACATGGATAATTAAAGTATCCTGCCCCCTCAAGTTGAAAGGAACATGAAAACATTATTTTGAAATGTGTGAACAAATAATAATAGAAAGATTTTGTTTAGAGCATTAGACTTTTATTGAGGCAAAGATGAAAACGAGCATGAATGGTACATAAGAATTTGATACCCACTCAGCTCTCAATCTCTTTGCCTTCCCTTGCAGTGCTGCCCTTTCAAAAAAAGAAATGAGAAAAAAAATAAGCAGAAAAAAATCAGAGAGCCTGCTCTATTGTCACTCTCGCACTATGGAACAGATTGTCCAAGAGGCAAGGCTGGCCCCCATTCTCCTGCCCTTCCAGAAGAGTATCTTGACTGGTTCTGCCAACCTCTCTGGGGTGGTGGTGTCTAAGAGCAGTTGGTAGGCTAGAGGTGCTTCCTCCGCCTTTTAACTCTGCAATTGTTTTTTTTTACTTCCTTTTAAAATTTTGTGATCCCTTTTATCAGGGTGGAGTTGGGCAACTGAAAGGAGCTGAGCATTTACTGACCAGATGCCCTTCCTGACACCCATGCAGAGTTCACAGTAGATATTTTCTCTTTGCGCCCAGATAGAGAAACATCTGTTGCTGCCTAGGTTAGAACTCTCAAATTCCTGAGTGTGAGGCAAGGGTCTGTACCTCTAAGCCAGGGCACTGCTCTGCAATTGTTCTTTTTGACTTAATTTTAATCTGATTTTAAGCTTTTGTTTTAACCATAGCTTTTATGTGATTTTACTGTTTTCTTTGTATAACCGCCCAGAGCCATGCGTGGGATAGAAATTTGCTAAATGAATAAATAAAACGGATCTTCTAATGTTAATTCTTATTATGTCTATTAGAAAAGGATGGTTATTTATATTAATTGCATTTTTGCTTTCCTGTTCACAAGAGTTCAGGAAGTGAGTATGGAATGTTTCAGTCTCTTACTGGAACAATGTAAGTCGTGAATAGAGATGGACAGACTTTATATGTGTGTGTGTGTGTGTGTGTGTGTGTGTGTGTGTGTGAGAGAGAGAGAGAGAGAGAGAGAGAGAGAGAGAGAGAGAGATATTCGCTACAAAGCACACAAATGTATCAAATACAATCAACACATTTTCTGTAAAGGAATATAAGTAAGATCTTCCATCTTTTTTTTATTAATTCCTTCCCTGCCTCTTTTAATAAGACATTTTAACAGTGATGAAACTTAGGCATTTCCACTATTTAATTCTGTCATCCTCCCAGAGAGACGTACTACATGGTGGTCTGTAATCTTTTTCAATTCAAGGCCAGCTGTGAAATAAACCAGAAATGAGATTAATTTTGCGATCTCAGTTTAATCTTCAGATAACTTCTTTCTAAAAGGGCCAAAAGCCAAATGCTGCAGACAAAGCCCCAAGCAACACAGCCGAGTTTTAATTTTTTTATTTTTTGTGCCAGAACAATGTCTAACTTTCAGATTCACGGCTGCAGCTTCAACTCCATTTCCAGTTTGCAGTTTCATAGTTTAGAAAGGACAGAAAAAGAAGGTTGCTGAATATTTTGACCAAACAGTAGAAACCAAAATTGTATTGTCCCAAGGATCCATCTTTTTCAAGCAAGCAATGTGGAAACAAAATGCCAAAAAGCAAAAAGTGGGAAGACACTGGGGGAAAAGGGAAAGACATGAAGAGTGGGGGGGGGGGGGGGGGGAAAAAAGGAATAATTGGCCACGGGGTGTCACTCTTGACCCAAATTTGGATTAGTCTCTCCATTGTCTCTAGCAGCTGGAGATTTTGTTTTACATGAAAATCCCCTGGCACGGTGGGCCTCTCTCAATAAAATAAAATAGTAGGTGGTTGCTCGCAGCATAAGAATTTAAATATTCGGGCTCAAAAACTACCTGTCAGTCAGCACTGCATACATTTTCTAAGCGGGGACCAAAATCCGTCTCAAGCTAATTCAAAGCTGAGAATATAAAATGCAGAGCAGGCATTTAAAAGAAGGAAATGGCCCCCTAAGCATAATGGAACCCCAGGCATCTTGACAATCTGAGCTTTTTTTGTCTTAACCCAATCAAAAGTGATCTACGTTAGCAGAAACACCTGGATCACCTTGGAGAAACCCCGTCTGAAAGTGACATCTTGATTGCAGAAGGAGTAAGTGAAAGGAGAGGAGGTTATTCTCTGTGGATAGAACTCAGGTGCTCCAAAGCTGTGACAACAATAGTTTGATTCAGGTTATCAGTTAAGAAACTGTATCCCTCCTAGGAAGGCAATTAAAAAAAGGAATGGAAAAAGTCAAGGACTGTTTAGAGAAAAATGGATTCAACTACCAGCAGCTGCAAGGAGGAAAGGAATGGTTAAATTCAGTTTAACACCTCCATATTCTGTATAAAAGATACAGGATGGAAGTAGATAGATAGATACATTCCCTCTTCTAGCTCATGTCTTATATGTTTTTTTTCTGTTTTAGAAATTGTTTCAATCTTTTTCTAGAAGAATACCTCAAGAAGGTACTATTCAGGATGTATCTTGGAGGATTGCAAATTTCTTTAAGTTACATAACATGCATTGGTGGGTTCTATCAGAATGTTATAGACATAGCAATTCATTCTTATGAAACAACAAGAATTTTATTTTGCTGTTGAAGGACTTCATAATTAAAGATTTGCTGCATTCACATTTGTTGTGTTTTGATTAAGTGGTTTCCATCTCTTGTGAGAAAAAAAAATCAAGCAGAAATCAATTTGTCTCCCCCCTCTCGATTGGACTTAACTGAAATACTTTGACAACCAATTCAGAAATAACACCATTTATTCTGTGCAAAACCATTTATTCTAACAGCAAAAGAACAATTAGCAACATTAATTTTAATGTTTTAAAAATGTTACTGACTTAAACAATATTATGCTCCATTGTTTTTCCTAACAAAAGTGAAAAAATACTTGAAAAATATAATCCATTTCAAATTAATTAAAGCAACTGAAAAGGCATTTATTCTGTAAAGGTCACAAATAACAAAAGTTCTCATTCTCTTTTTGCTATAAAAGAACGTGTTATTTATAAAGCTATTCAGTTTCCTATGTTTTGATATTTTAAGAAGGAGTCAATAACTATCATTTTTAAAGATTATTATTTTGAAATCAAAAGGAGCAAAGACAAATTGTAGGGGAACTACTGGGCCATTATGAATCGGCAGAGGCCTTTTTTTCTTCAGTTACTGTGTACATTCTGAAACAAAAAGGCTAGACAATATTATCAACTCAGTCTGACTTTAGCTTTCTTATCTTTCTAAATTTCTGCACTTGTTTAACCAGAGATTCAAAATTACGGTAAATGCACAAATGGGAAATGGTGTACACAGCTAGTCCTTGATTTACAATCATTCCTTTAGTGACCATTCAAAGTTACAACAGCCATGAAAAAAGGGACATGATCATTTTGCACATTTATGATCATTGCAACATCCCTGTGGTCATATTTTTAAAATGTCAGTCTAAAGCAATAACTTTCCAAATGTAATGTTTTGTTTATGAGGAAGGACAATTATATAAAACCAGGGAACATTTTTGAGGTATGCATGGGAAACATCACTTACAGAAATAAGTCTGCACTGAAAGATAGGGATTACAACACTGAAATCAGAAGCTGACAATGTCATCAGGTTATATATTGGAAGGATCAGAAAGAGAACACAAAATAACAGAGTTGGAAGGAACTTGGAAGTCTTTTAGTCCAACCCTCTGCACAAGCAGGAGTCCTTCTATCATTTCAGACAAATGGTTGTCCAATGTCTTCTTAAAAACTTCCAGTGATGGAGCACTCACAACTTCTGAAGGCAGGCCATTCCACTGGTTAATTGTTCTCACTGTTAGAAAATTTCTCCTTCGTTCTAGGTTGCTTCCCTTCTAGATTAGTTTCCATCCATTGTTTCTTGTCTTGCCTTCTGGTAGGCATGGCTTTGGAAAAATAGGTTGACCCCCCCCCCTTCTCTGGGGCAACCCCTCTGTGATGACTCAGAGTGTAACACAAATGTAACAAAATCCAAAATGTAAATAAATATCCTTTATTGCCTCCAACTTGGCACCACTGTTCAATAATACTCAGTTGGAGATAAAACGTGCTCAAAAATAGTCTTCAAAAGAAAGCAATACAGTCCGAATTTAATGAGTAATGAATTTATTGAGGTGAAATAAAAAAAACAAACAAACAACAATGATGAAATGTCCACAACGGAACAGGAGAATTATTTACCAAATTCAAGGAGATAACAAAGCAACAGTCTGTTGGAAGGACGCCAACCAAGATAACTCCAGACCAAAATAAAACAAGCTTTGCTTCTGGCAACCTGTGTTTGAACCGTCTCTCTTATATACTCGCCTCCCCAGTGGTAACCAATGAGGAGGATCATTACCGCTTCCTCTCTCACAAGTCAAGCTGTTGCCTTCTCCTTTCCTCCCTGTGTATCCTGTGACGCAGAGGGGATGGGCCTGGTTCTTCCTCTGACTGCCCAGCCGGCCTCAGTCTTTCTCCAATCTCCTCCACAACCTCCAGAGCCACACCTCCACTCCCTGTCAGCTTTTCCTCCTCTCCCTGAGTCCGACTCTACCAAGGGCATGACACCCTCAAGTATTGGAACAGAAACCCCTGAACTGGGCTGATGCAAAAAGTATGATTGGAATAGGAGTATTTTAATGCCTAACAACTTATAGGATACTCAGAATCCCACCACTTTGAAGTGAAAGTGCTGTGTGAAAAAATTTAAAATGGAGTCAACTAATGGAGACAACTTTCCAGAGAAATATGGACTGGCAGCAGTTCTCTTATCGCTTCAGAAGTATGTAATGATTACCATCTTTGAATTGTTCAGCAAAGTATAATGGCAAACATTTCATTATCTTCTTCATACTCATACTTTATACATTATCTTCATACTCATGAGACCATCTGCTAAGAATTAGCCAATGTTTCCTTAAGGAGCAGCTTTCTGATTCCCCACCCCCACCTGTCTTTGCAAACATGAAGGAGATTCTAACCAATTCCCCGGTGCTATGGATTATAACAAAAAAAGCAAAGAAGCGACCATGCTGGAAGAGGAGACAAGGTAAACAAACAGGAATTTTAAACAGACTAAAGAATAAGGGGGGGGGGGAAACTCCTCTCCCTTCAATCTTTCTGACTAATTTACTCTCACTGGCTAACAAGATGGATGAAATTCATCTCTTAAAAAGATGGAATTCTGATTTTCATAATTCAACTGTTCTTTGTTTTACTGATACCTGGCTTAATCCACAAATTCATGTGGACAACACCATATACATCCCAGGATTTCAGACATTTAGATCAGACAAAATTGAAGAGACATCAGGTAAAACAAAGGGTGGAAGATTATGTTTATATATCAACAACAGCTGGTCTCAGGATATAACTATAATATATAAGTTCTGTGATGAAAACTTAGAGTCTTTACACATCAACTGCAAGCTATTTTACTCTCCACATGAGTTCTCCTCATTTCTCCTAATAGCTGTGTATGTTCTTCCACAAACCTGTGTAAACAAGGCATTACGAACTCTTGCTGATCAAATTATGGAGGCTGAAGCCAAACATCCAGGTTCCCTTCCCATCATTTTAGGAGATTTCAATCAAGCAAATTTAAGGAAAGAGCTCCCAAAATATTTCCAGCATGTAAATTGTCCCACCAGAGGCAAAAATACTTTTGACCACTGCTACATAATAGTAAAAGATGCTTATAGGTCTTTACCATGAGCAGCTGTGGGACACTCTGACCACTGCATGATTCACCTTGTACCTGCCTACAGACAAAGACTTAAAACCATGAAACCAAGAATTAAATCAGTGAAGACTTGGTTGGATGAGGCAAAGCTGAAACTCCAGGCCTGCCTTAATTGCACTGATTGGAATGTTTTTGAAGATGCCTCTGCAGACCTAGATGAGCTCACAGATACTGTAACATCATATGTCAGCTTCTGGAAGACTTATGTGTACCAACAAGGAACCTGCAAAGATATGGGAACAATAAACCTTGGTTCACAGCTAAACCTAAGCAGCTACATCGTTCCAAAGAGGAAGCCTACAGAAAAGGTGACTGAATGCTATACAACCAGGCCAGAAACATATTAACAAGAGAGATCAGAGCAGCAAAAAGAAGCTACTCTGAAAAGTTAAGGAATCAGTTCTCAACAAATGAACCAGCAAACATGTGGAAAACTCTTAAAAACTTCACTGGCTTTAGCAAACCTCCTTCCCAGGCAGAAGGAAATCAACAACTAGCAGATCACCTGAATGTGTTTTACTGCAGGTTTGAAAAGAAACTACAGCCACCTATCTCCACAACCCACATCTCAAACACACCAACAACAGCCAAGCCTCCTACAACTGGCCCCAATCCATTGGGTTCACAACCTCTGGTGATCACAGAAAAAGAAGTGCAAGATCTATTCCACAGACAAAAGCCAGGAAAAGCACCAGGGCCAGACAAGATAACTGCTTCTTGCTTAAAACTCTGTGCTGATCAATTGGCCCCCATCTTTACCCGAATCTTCAATAGATCACTAGAGATGTGCTATGTTCCTTCCTGCTTCAAACGTTCTACCATCATCCCAGTGCCAAAGAAGCCCTCCATCAAGGAACTGAATGACTACAGACCAGTTGCTCTAACATCTGTAGTTATGAAAATCTTTGAAAGGCTTGTGCTGTCCCACCTGAAAACCATCACGGATCCACTGTTAGATCCCATGCAGTTTGCCTACTGAGCAAATAGATCGACAGATGATGCTGTTAACATGGCTCTGCATTATATCCTACAACACCTTGAAACTCCAAATACAAGGGTCCTCTTTGTAGACTTCAGTTCAGCATTCAATACCATCATTCCAGACAATCTTCTAAGTAAATTAAACCAGCTAGCGGTACCTGAACACATTTGTAAGTGGATCATAAGCTTCCTAACAGACAGGAAGCAGCAGGTGAAGCTAGGTGGAATCACATCCGATACCTGTACAATCAGTACAGGGGCCCCCCAAGGCTGTGTGCTATCTCCACTTCTTTTCTCCTTATATACCAATGACTGCATCTCAAACGATCCATCTGTTAAAATACTGAAGTTTGCTGATGACACAACGGTAATTGGTCTCATTCGAGACAATGATGAATCTGCATACAAACAGGAGGTTATACAACTTGCCTCATGGTGTAACCAGAACAATCTGGAACTGAACACACTCAAAACCATAGAAATGGTGGTAGACTTTAGAAAAAAACCCTCCTATACTATCACCTCTTACAATACTAGACAATACAGTATCAACAGTAGACTCCTTCAAATTTCTAGGTTCTACTATATCACATGACCTAAAATGGACACCTAACATCAAAAACATCATCAAACATCATCTGCACCAACTCAGAAAGCTCAAACTGCCCAAGGAGCTGTTTTATACAGTTCTACAGAGGAATTATTGAGTCTATCATCTGTACCTCTATAACAGCCTGGTTTGGTTCTGCAACCCAACAGGACAGACACAGATTTCAGAGGATAATTAGGACTGCAGAAAAAACAATTACTACCCACCTGCCTTCAATTGAGGACCTGTATACTGCACGAGTCAAAAAGAGGGCTGTGAAAATATTTACAGACCCCTCATATCCCGGACCTAAACTGTTTCAACTCCTTCCCTCAAAACAATGCTATAGAGCACAGCACACCAGAACAACTAGACACAAGAACAGTGATGATGGCAGATGAGATTCTGCGTTTTCTCCCGCGTAAGATTCAAAGTGTCTAGGCAACGTTTCGATGAAGTCTCATTCATCATCATCAGGCCTCTGTCTTTGGCTCTTGCTTTTCAGAGTGATGGAGATTGCAGCTGCTTCCTCCTTTTAACTGCCAGTGGGGGTGGGACTTGATTGGGTGGGGGCTTGGCTGTGTTCTGATTGGGTGGGGGTGTGTTCTCATTGGTAGGGGGTTTGGCTGTGTTCTGATTGGTTGGGGGGTTAGCCGTGTTCTGATTGGTTGGAGGCGTGTTCTGTTCAGGTGGGGGCTTGGTTGTGCTCAGGTTAGTCTTAGTTGCTGGG
>NW_020770101.1:0-31385 GCF_900518735.1 Pseudonaja textilis
GTCTATCTATCTATCTATCTATCTATCTATCTATCTATCTATCTATCTATCATCTATCATCTATCTATCTATCTCTATCATCTATTTATCATCCACAGGATAGTCCTTGGTAGCCTTATTCACACAAGATTTGTTGACTGTTCCTTCAGAGCTATCTAAATTGGCAAACAACCACCCAGTCCTATAAGAGGTAAATTCCATTGGCTATTACTACTTACAGTGCTAGGGAATATGGTGTTTTTTCCTCAACACCCCATTTGTGGTTATAAATTAAGATTCCTCCAGACCTATGCCATCAATATGCCAAAAGAATAAAATAGTCTTTAAAAAGTGCCTTTCCAATGAGCTCAACATTATAAATTTGATACACAGTTCAAAATATTATACTAGTATACCAGTTCTTGGTCATTAGCTTGTGAACACTTCTTGAAAAGCAGTTTGACAGTTGGTAGTTGTAGCGGGATATCATATTTGAGAAGCAGGGTGCTCAACTGGGCCTGAGACAGAAATCCTGATTTCCTGGGATCCCTCTCCTTGAGCTCTTCATTCAGGCTGGCCAAAGTAGTGAGATTTATAGGATGCAGCTCAAATTCCTTTCTGAGAAGAACTAGAAGAGAATCATCCTCATCCTTTGTCTCTGGCAGAATGCCCTGATGAAAGAAATACTATTATTTTAGCTGTCTTTTCCAAACTGTTTTTATCTTTCCCGCCTGATCTAATAGGATATGGGCACCATCAGATAAGGTCAGTCAACTGATGGGGTTTGGGAGGAGGGCCTTTTCTGCCTTGGTGCCTGATCTGTGGAACATCATTCTACCTGAGATTAGGTTAACCCCTATCCTGATGACTTTTTGCAAGGATCTAAAAACTTGGTTTTGTACCCAGATCTGGACCCAGAAGTGTAATGAACTCATTTCTTGGCTTTATTGACAATTATTTATGAAACTTGGCTGCTACATTTTTTGTTTCATATTTTGCATTTTTAAAATTTATTTTATTATAAGAGTCATTTAAGTGAGAAGGTGGCTGGATAAATGAGATGATAGAAGGATAGATAGATAGATAGATAGATAGATAGATAGATAGATAGATAGATAGATGATAGATAGATAGATAGATATAAATAGATGAGAGGGAGACAGAGACACAGAGACACAGACACAGACACACACACAGAAGATGATGGATAGATAGAGATAGGTAGGTAGGTAGATATAGATGGAGATAGATTGATGGATGATAGATCGATAGATAGAGATAAAGATGATAGATGATAGAGGTAGAAATCGATAGATTGATAGATTGGTAGATCAATAGATCGATACCTAGAAATCTCAGAGTGCCACAAAATAAATAAAAATGATAGAGCAAAATTAAGAATTTACATAGACAAACAGTTACTGAGGCCCAAAGCTTGAATAAATAACTAAGTTTCCATTTTATATTTGGGAGCCATAGCAGAGAAGGCTGTATCTTTCATCTTCTCATAATGTGACTCTTCCAATGGTAGAACTCGGGAGAATCCCCTTAACTGAGCTTACTATTTGTACTAGAGGTTAACAACAGAAGTATTGATGGAGGGAGTAGAAAAAGTCAAGGTAGTAGCCATGACCACACAATTGAAGCCTCACTCTTTTGATGAGTGTTGTAATGTTTTCGATTTAGATGTAAAAAAGCAACGGGGCTTCAGGTCACAGCCAGCATCTTGACTTTTTCAGTTACCACTGTATGCCCCTGATTTAGCACCATTACTATCCATTTCATAACATATAATGGATATTATATATTTTGTGATACCTGCCCTTTCCCTCTTTATGACTTCCTTTATAGAATTGACAAGTATCTTCTCCAAGCAGGTTTGAAGAATTAATTTTATATCCAAACAATGTTAATTATGTGTGTGTCCTTGGATATGGATATGTGGGTATCTCTAAATCAGTCTTGGCTCCAGGCAACTATACAGATAAGTCCCTGCAGTTTTCTTGGCAACATTTCTTGGCAGTGGTTTGCCATTGTCTCAATCCTTGGGCCAAGAGAGAATGACTGGCCCAAAGTTACCCAGCTGACTTCGTGCTTAAGACAAGACTAGAACTGAGTCTCCCAATTTCTAGCTCAATACACTTTGCACCAAAGTGTCTCTCATTTTAATACTACAATAAATATTAAACATAAATATTTGTGATCAAGATATTTTTAAAGCACACAAAAGTACCAGCAAGAGATAAAAAGTAATATCACATTGCCGTTCTGCAAACTTCCCAATTATGTAGAATTAGATATATTGATGAACAGTCACAAATTTTTATGAAAGAACAGAATTTTTCAACTGAGATGCCATAACTGGAAAGGCCCTCTTGATGGTAGATGTGTGACACATTTCATTTAGCATGACATCTGGTCAAGGATCTAGTAAAAGAGGACTGGTAGAAAACCAAGGCAGCTATGTGCGGTGATCCTTCAGATCATCTGAATATAACTTAAAAATTAATTTGCCAACACTTTGAAATCAGTCCAGAAAAGACCTAGGATCCTATTCACAAGTGAAGCCATGGACACATCCAGTGGTGGGATTCAAATTTTTTTACTACCGGTTCTGTGGGCATGACTTGGTGTGCATGGCAGGGGAAGGATACTGCAAAATCTCCAGCCAGAGGTAGTATTTGCTGGTTCTCCAAACTACTCAAAATTTCCGCTACTGGTTCTCCAGAACTGGTCAGAACCTGCTGAATACCACCTCTGGGCATACTATAATAAAACTATTTGGCTTCAGTAAACAAGCTCCTTATAGTACTTTGGTAAGAAAGTTTTACCACTGTGATAAAATATGTTGGACTATTTCTCCCCTTTTGGAAGATGCTTATGAAACCCAGTGTAACTACTGAAAGTTTAATTGTGTTTACTTACCTGTTGTAATGAATTCTGAGCTTCCAAAGATGGTTTCTTGATAGAGTGAATATAAGATAAAGACTTATCTCCACAGGGTGCAGTAACACAATACAAATTTAGTGGTTTTTGTTCCTTAAAGAAGGAACAAAAAAAAGAGAAATAAAGAAAAATAAATTTTCATTCTGTAAAATCAGTACAATACTAACACCCTTTTAACAAGTAAGGGCAGGCAACTGTGACAGCATTCATAGTAAAACATGATGATATGAAAATGATGATATGTACATCATGACATCATTATGCTCATGAAACAATAATATCACAAGATCTTATAGATAATATAGAAGACCACAGTTACTTCATTCCATGTCCTTATTTACTCTCATGCTATCTCTGTGATCACACATTGAAGGCCACCAATGAAAGGTTGGTCTATTAGTAGGACTGATCCCAAGACTTTCCCATCTGTAACTGAATGAGAAAATGAAGGGACTATAACACTTGTAACAACTTACTTTGTTGTCCACAGATCTGATAACATTTGTCTCTGTTTGTTTGGATGTATATTTTTCCACTCCATCTTTGTTCTGAGATTCAATATTCACACCATTATTGATCTGCTGACCAGGTGGCTTATTGCAGTCTGGATATTTTCCATTTCTCTGTCTTATATTATGCAGAGGTAAAGTTTGGAGCATGGAGTGTGCCTCAGGTTTCACAATCTCCTTTGCTTTCCTGTGGGTGGGAAGTATTCAATATATATTTTGGCACCGAGATGTAACTACTTTACTTTTTCTCCATTTACATCCAAAATATTTATTTTATGTAACATTTGTTCATTAGGCAGAAATGAGCCGGTGTAATCAATGAATGTAACCCCCAAAGGCAAACTTATTTCATCTATATCTGTTGTTGAACCACTAAGACGCTTGTGGTATCATCACCAGGAAGCATATGACTAGATTTTGAGCTCATGGTGGTAATAGCAGTCTTGTTTTACGCCTTCAAATAAGCAGAGAAAATATAGGCTTGATAAATGAATGAATGCTTGAATGGATATTTGAAATAGAGGCTCTCCCTTACTTATCAGTCAATAAGGAATAATAATCAATAATATTTAAAAATTCAAGTTGTAACCGGGGTGGGATGCAAATACTTTTACTACCAGTTCTGTGGGTGTGGCTAGGGGAAAAGTGGCCATGTGACTGGGTAGGTGTGGCTTCTTCTTTTTGCAGCACCCCCCCCCCCCATGCTCTGTTTTTTGGCCTCCTGGACCTCAGGGAAGCCTCCCAGGGGGCATTTTTGCTCCCAGGAGGTTTCCCTGAGGCCCAAAAAGGCAAAAAAATGGAGCTGTGCCCCCCATTCCCCTTTTTGCCTCCTGGGCCTCAGGGAAGCCTCCTGGGTGAAGCCGTAAAGACAGTAAGGGGGACCCCGGGACAGCTGAACATGGGAAGAGCTGATCATCAGGAGGGGAAAACAAGAAATACCTTAAGGAGTGACTGGGTGGGAGAAAATGATACGCATGTGTGATAAGAACTGACTGAGTGGGGAGGGGAGGGGTGGGCAGAGAGGGGAGGGGCCAGCCAGGGGCATGATTTGCCAGCTCTCTGAACTGTTCAGAATCGTAACAACCAGTTCTATAGAACCGGTCCGAACTGGTAGAATCCCACCCCTGTTGTAACCATTTAGTTATGTCTGACTCTTGGTGACTTTATAGGCAAGTACTCTCATGGTATCCTGTCAATTTGACAATAGGATATGATTAATAGTAGGTGGTGGAGGAAAAACCATCAACGTTCTCTTCTATTTCTTCCTTTTTGTGAGATTTCAGATCTTACACGTTACAGATACTTCCTGCACTTGTTAAATCTAGACCTCTGTAACATTATCTTACAATGATTCTGTTACATTTTGTTGAAAGACAAATGCTAAGGAAATGTTATCTCTTGGGATGTCTCCCTTCTCTGTGAGATCTATGCAAAATACAAGGAAAATATTGTTGCTTAGAATAGGGAAGTGGTTGCCCCATCACAGTTTCTCATTATGATATCCATAAGAAGGATTTGCCCTGTAATAGAAAACTTCAGTTGAAGTTAAGCCATCTAACAAGGCATAAAAGAAATGAAGCTTTGGCTCATTCAATCAGTTTGAATAGAAGCAAAATGACACGGTGAAAAAAGAAAATAAACTGCTCCATTACACCACAAAGTCTTTGATGAAAAGTACAAAGAAGTTATTCTATATAATTGATAGAATTGTGTACATAAGTGGCTTCAAGGCTGAAACAGTGGAAGGGGAGATAAAATAATTGGAACTAATTCAGAGATTGTCCTATTTAATGATCCCTGGTTAATAGAAGCCAGGTTTGTATGAACCCAACTTACAAGTATGTCTGAACACCTGGAGAATATTTATCTTAGACCTGCAAAAGCAGGTCTAAGATAATTAAAAGCATCTAGGACAGTGGTCCTGAACCCTTCTGGCTCAGCAGACTGGTAGAGGTGATGGCAGCAGGGGAAGAGAGGATGGTTACTTGCACATGCCTGTGTGCACACGCACACCCACCCACCACTTCCGTGACCAACTCTGGATTTGTAAATGCTAACACAATAAAATAATAATTTATCCTCCTTCCTAGGTATTTAAAAATAAAACTGAGGTAAAACTATTTAAGCTCTTTAATTTGTATATTATTATGTGCTCTTCAGTGGAGGGAATCCAAATCTTTTCCTTCCGGTTCTATGAGAGCACGCGCAGCACTCAAAGATCGCCCTCAGTGTCAGCACTGGTGAGCTGAGCTGTTTTTTAAGCTCAGCTGAGGCACGGCAATCTGTTTGGCTGCACAAATCAGCTGAGCTAAAAAACAAGGGAATATAGGACGGGAACAGCAGGGGCAGGAGGGTGGGCCAGCCAGAAGTGGTATTTGCCAATTTCCGAAGTACTCAAGCATTCTGCTACCAGTATGCCAGAAATGGTCCAAACTGGCTAAATAACACCTCTGGTGCTCATCCTTAAATGGATTAAAAAATGAAATGTTTCCCTGTTCTCCTAAATGTCCTGATGCTGATAATAATATTTTAATACCATGTATTAGCATTTACTGCATTTTAATTGCAATATATATTTTGTGGCATCTTTGATATTTTAATTAAAGACATAATGCCATGAATTCTAATCAAAATATTTCCCGGAGATCATACTTACCCATCACTTTTCTCTACAAGGCATCGGACATATTTGCTCCCAATAATCTTTATTACAGTCTCGTAATTTGTACCAAATCCATAAGGTAGGTTTCTTACTGAAGCCATTACCAGTTCCGTCTTGCTCTCCCCAAAGGATCACTTTCTTATAATTTCCCTGGAGAAGTTTGTTTCTTTAAAAATGGAAACTGAAAGTGGGTACACGGGTCCTGCAAATATTTTAGGAATATTTGGGTATCAATTCACTCAATAATGAAATAACAAAAGCTTGGTTGAAGAGCTTAAAAATTAAATGCCTTGTTTAAAAGGAGCCCAGGAAAGTAAATTAAGTGTGAACAAAGGTAAAAGGCTGTATTTTTTATATTCATACATTTATCCTGAAAGAATTTCCCACATAATTGACCCAATTCCAGCATAATATTAAGATTAGTTAATAATTTGAGATTTACAGGATATTGGGCCCATATTGGGAATCAGCTTGAGAAGCAATCAACCAAGCTATGGGTTGCTATGTAATTGGTATTAGATTTTCATAATAGCTATTGATTCTGCATCTAAATAAATGGCTGCTTTACAGTGTAGTCCTACGATATTCTAAGAATCTACAAGCACTCTTAAATTCAGTGGCACTTTCTCTTAGTGAAACTTTTACAGGATTGTAACTTTTGAGGATTTTTCAGTATTGATATTTAAATATTATAACTGAAAATGTGACATGAGAAAATAATTTCCTTCCAAATACCTTTTATTGTTAATTAATAGTCTGAAAAATATCACTCCCTTTTTACTTTTCAAATTAGTAGCATTTGTAGCAGTTAATAACATAACAATGGAGCAAGTTATCATCCCTAAATTCTTCAGCTCATTGATGCCTTCATAAAATTTCAGATTCTCCCCTTAATCCCAATAATTTATTATAGGAAAACAATTTAGCTTTAACTAATAGTGCTATGAACAATAACAATAATAGAGACAACTCCAGGCTGCTTTCACTGATGGCTGACCATCCACCCCTGTCTTGCTACTAACTCTGCAGAGACAACAAAAGATTAATTGATCCCAATTGTCCCTCTATAATTTCTTGACCTCCTATGGACTCCAGACATTTACAGATCCCCCTTTCATTCCCATACATTTTTCGCTCCCTTGGGTAACTCCATCAATCATTGTGGATTGATACTGATCACTTTGAGGAGCCAGCTTTAGAGACTTCATGGTAGAAAAATACTACAAACCCAGGCTGTCTTGGTAAAAATAGCTGGGTTGCATTTCTTGGCAAAGGCTTTCCAGAAAACCCTTTAAAAATCCAGGAAATTCCTTACTTCTTCCAGAATTCCTAACTTCTTCCTATAATGCTGGAGAGAGCTTGAAGCACTTTTCCCCTTTTCCCCTCATAATCATATTGCTTTAGTATAGTTAGATTTCTCTCCCTTCCCTCAATACCACAGCTAGATTAGTTCAGTGTTTTCATGCTGGACGGTTCCATGGAAATAACCAAGTACAATTTACCAAAGTCTTTGAGATGAACTCAGTTCCTGTTGACTTCATGGACACATCTAACTTCATGCAGCTTTCAGTATAAATTGGTTTTCCGTTGCCTTCTGTTAACTTCTCAGTCCAGATTCCAGTATTTCCATAGAAGACTCCTGTCCATGATACAGTCAGATCTAACCCACTTTCCCCTTTCAAGATTAGTTCACAAGGATCCAATTATCTTATTCTGAATGGCCTAATTGCATCCTGACAGAGATTTAACTTTTCCTAAGTACGAGATAGCTTTTAAAGAAAGTTTGTCATTTGTTCCCTAAGTTCACACTCAGCAAAAAGAAATAACACTCTGGCCTTAAGCATATGGTTTCCTTTCTTCCTTTCGGGTTTTGAGACACCCACCTCCTCTGTGCAGTCTTCAAAGGCAACAGGCATCCAGCCACCATAAATGAACTGCTTTTCACAATCACCATAGCAAGGAAGCTGCTGTTACTAAGGACGCAGTGTGTTGTTACTGGGCTGGGCAAAGCTTGTCATTCCATAGTCAATGCAGCGAGAGGCGTGCATTTCAAATAATTGGATTAGCAGACATGCAATACTAAAGGGCTCAAAAGGGAGAAAATTTTTTTTTTGCCTATCCACTTGGTTGGCAAGCAAAATATTTTTCTACAACTCATAGATTGCAAAGGTTTAGAATAATAACGAAAATCAGAGTCTGAATGGTGTGGGCACATCAAGCAAGAACAGTTCATCCCATGATGTAGCCTTTACCCCAGTCTTTTAACCACAGTGCTCAGATGATGCAGTAAATCACTATTATTTTTATTTGAATATATTTGCTGCTCAACTCTAATGGACGCTGGCCATTTAATAAATGGTCTTCTTGGTTCAAACAGATTAGATCAAATGTTTCCATTATTACATTATTGATAAATCAAAAGTGAGCTCTAAAGATTTGATGGAATTGAATTCAGAATTACATAACTACGAATAGTTGATAGATTTGTGGAGATTGATTAGAATTTAGGAAGATTAAATAAAAAGGTTGGAAGGAGTCCTATATCCATTATGAAGCAAAAAGTTTAGAAGAACACAAAAAGGATTTGATGTGGGACATAGTTAAGTCCTAGCTTAATTATATTAAAAATGGCTGGAATTGTGTATTAATGCCAGTTATATGGTAATTGTAGGCAAGTGAGCTTTATATATCAACAAAAATGACAGACATGAGTTTCATCAATGTTTATGTTCTAGAAATTAAATTAGGTATATCATGTATGTGAGGTTTTTCCACTCCATCTTATCCTCAAAACTGTGAGGTAAATTGGGCTGAGTGAGTACCCCCAATGAACCTGATGATTTAATGGGGATTTGTTCAGTATTTTAAGCCCTGGACATGAGTGACTAGTACCACTAAAGGAGAATATTTGTAGCTCAGGGTTAAAATAAGAGGTGTCCTCTGAGCTTGGTTGTTTTCTTAGCACCGATGACGTTACTAGCTGAGTAATGAAACAAAGCTAGTTTTTGAAAAGCACTAAGGATTCATACAACTGAATTGGTCATCTTCAGGATTTTTAAAATCAAGATATGGACTCTTATCATTATTTAATAACATCATTATTAAAATACATTTCAAAATAAATAAACAAAATGGATGCTTATCCTGCAATAGATTCAAACCCTGGTTCATTCCAGGATACCTGACTCCTTATATATGAAGGGAAAGTCAGCAGGCCTATTCTTGTTACTTACTGCCAGTAATTCCCACCCATTATTTGCAGCCTACCACCATCTTCAGAAAACTTGGCAAACTTACCATGCTGCATGTCAAGGAGAATCAGTGCTTCCCTATCATCACAGCACGGATTTTATATCTCCTTAAACTACTCTGCAATCTGTACTTTTTAACCTCACAAATTTAAGATTGTACCTTAACATTTGGGGGAAACAGATGGCTCTTGCAGACTGCCAACCTGTTGTTAAACAAGAATTGTTTTCTATCCATAGTCACTAAGCATAATTAACCTTTCAAGTTGATTTAATAAACAGGAGCAAACATTTGCCATATCATATTAATAAAGAGAGCCATTTAAAGATGCACAGGGTGTGCGTGTTGTTTTCATTCTGGGAAATGCCATCGTTCTTTTGTTTGTTCCTGAAGCTTAAAAAAAATATTCATGATACAGGTCACCTAATGTTGCAAGTACTGCCAGTACTAATTGATGTACACAAGGAAAAAAAATGTTAACATTGTTTTGTTTCTTTTAAAAAAGCAGAGAAAATCTTAAGGCAGTGCAGAAACAATGGTGATAGTTTCATTTATAAAGAATTGACTTCCTTCCTTCACAACTGGATATTGCACTGAGCCCAAACCCCAGAAATCTTCATAGATTCTCATAAGTGAGAATAAAAGATTTATTCATTTAGAAGGTGTGTGATGTGTATGCAAAGACAATGTTTTCATCACTACTTCCAAAGTTTCATGCTCTGTGTTAATTCAGAGTGTCAGGGGGAAAAAAGAAAAAAAAATCTCTAGCTCTGTCTGTCTATCCATCAATCACCTATCTATTCATCCATCTGTCCATCTATTATCTAGCCACCATCTATATCTATATCTGTGATCTCTCTCTCTCATCTATCTATCTATCTGTCTATCTATCTATCTATCTATCTATCTATCTATCTATCTATCTATCTATCTATCTATCTATCTATCTATCCATCCATCCATCTATCCATCTATCCATCCATCCGTCCATCTCATCTATCTCTATTAGTGATGGGTATTGTTGATTGATGTTAAACGCAACGTATTATTGTTTTATATTTTATGATTTCACTAATGCAGGGAGGAAAGAACTTCCAAGAATAGGAATGAATAAGAAATATTGTCCCATCTGTTAATACGCTGATTGAAATTTTGGGTACCAGCAGACTTTTTCCATGGCCCCGCTTCAAAAGATAGTGCCTGCTTTATGCTCAAATCATTTTTAACATATGATATAAATAAATGGCCAGCTTAACTTCATATTGAAAATTGATGATCTGCCAAAAAAAAAATTACACACATGTATGTATGATTGAGAAATGTGATATGATTTTTTAGTAATTCATACTTTGCAAATCTGTAGGTAAAGTTAAGGCAAAGGTTCTCCTCATACATATGTACTAGTCATTTCTGGCTCTAGGGAGCAAATCTGTAAGTAAATTCAAATAGGCATAAAATTTTGCAATGAAATGTGCAATACAAAATATGCAAAACACATCTATAAAGAGACTAAATTTCCTAGTTATATTACTACACAAACTCCTTTTTTTTTTTTACTTTTAAGCACTATCATCTTCTAATTAAATCAAGGAGTCCCAGCTAGTCAATTTGACATAAAGTGAATCCGTTGAAAGATATGATTGATTTTTAAACCTTTAAGTTACCCAAAAATGCTGCATAGAGGGATACAGATACTTTAGAACTGGGGCTGAGGATGAGGCTATTAATAATTACAAAAATTAAAACAAAAAACCAGCTACAGTGAAATGAAATTAAAAACACTTAAACCACATACAAATTGATTATTTTTGAGCATTTAACATATGAAAAGGAAATATCCAGGATAACAGAAAAAGAGAAGATACCATAAGTACCTTTTAATGTCTCCTTCAAGAAAAAAACAGAAATATATTTTAAAACTTATTTACACTTGTATTGAAGAAAGTTATTTTTAAATTGTACTGCCAATAAAGGTACTTAACAGCACATCTGTTGGTAAGTATAAAATTGACACCACATCTGCTTATTGGCATGTGTGTAGCATGTTGGTAGAACATTTGGAAGATTGAGGTAAAATTAAGAATTTAATTACTTAATTTTTTCACATTCTGTAGCTGTGAAATTGCATTTAAAATTTACACTACATTGGCCAACTAGAAGTGTGAATTTTTTAATGTTTTTTTTTAAATTACAGTATTTTAGCATCCTACTTTTGTTGTTTAGAGAGAGAGAAAAAATATTTTTTCTTGATTAGCTGAATTAAATTGCTCTCAAACTTCTAGTCATATATAGGTAAGTAATTCTCACTTAATGATGGAAATGCGGACAGACAGTTGCATTGTTAAGCAATGCAGTGTGATGTCATGTGACCACACCAATTTAAGATTCCAGTTGCAACAGTTCCAGTTGCTATCATTAGGTGAATCCTGAAAGGTTCCAGCAATCCTAGAGTCATGTGACTGATATTGGTGTCTTCCTGCTAGCTTCCCCATTGACTTTGCTTGTTGGTTATCATTGGATTATGGGTTGCCAAGTGCCCAAATCATGGTCACATGACTGCAAGGAAACTTCAATGGTTGGAACTATGAAGAACAGTCATAAGACCTCTCATTCAGTGATGTTGTAATTTTGAATTGTCATTGAACAACCTTGTACTTGAAAATACAGATTATATTGAAATAGGCTAAAACTACTACAAACAACTTTTTTCATTGAATTATTAAGTGAAGCCTGCTTCATTTAAGTACAAATGTTGGCTTCCCCGTTTGACCCTATGTCATGCCCCCAGATATAATTTGTATATATACTGTTGTTGTTCTCTGGCCCCAACTAGTGGCTGCGGCCAAATACCAATCTGTATTGTTTGGAACCTGACCCATCCCTTTAATGGTCATCTACCCATAAACCCTCACTTCTAAAACAAGTGCATTCTGCGAAGCCAAACTCTGTTTCCTTTAGTATTCGGAAGGAAACAGAAGCACCAGGGAAAATCCAACCTAATCTGTAGCCCACGATCATCTGAGGACAAAAATCCACATCCCATACACACAGCAGCACTGGTGAGATTTAGATTTATCTGTATTTGTTAATTGTTATGGTCACCAGTAACTCAACGCTGCTTATTTTGTATTGGGGTTCTTATTGTATGTATTTCTATTTTCCCAGTTTCACCCATCCTGTTCCTTTAATAAAGCATGCAGATCCATGCATCTGGTCTGTTCTATTGGAGGATAGATGGAACATGAACTCCATGTCAAGCTGCACACAGAGTAACGTGTAGTGAGGAAAAAACACTAATGCTCAACACTGTCTTCTTCAGACTTGCCCAACAGATGGTCTCTGAGTAAGTTGGAACTACTTTCAAAGTGTGCATGTCCTAGGGCATGTGCCTTGTTGTCCCCAAGAAGATAGAGAAGGCATGCTTTGGGGAATACGGATCCTTTGCTTTTGCTCAAAGAAGACATTTCTGAGAGCAACACTGACCATGTTTTTGTGCAAGTTAATTTGAGAGATAGCTGCCTTTTTTCACACAAGGGGGAAGTATTTGTTCAATTGCTGAATGAGATCATTTGTTTTAAATGTAAATGTGTTGTGAAATGAAACCAAGACCTATTTCCGATCTGTTTACTATTCTGTTGGTTGGGGATTTAAATTGCATATTAGATCCCTTTTATTTTTTGGCTGGACTGAAAATAAACTGGTTTGTGTAATAAGATTTTTCATGACAAGTAATACATAAAACAGGTAAAACTATCCAGTTTTTTTTCTTCACAAAAATCTTGTGAGACTTCACTGAAACCTATTAGACTTGTGAAAAATCACAAGATTTTGGAGGAAAGTTTGCTGACTCAAGCAGGGGTGGGATTCTACCAGTTCACACCTATTCACTAGAACCAGTTGTTAACATACTTAGCAGTTCAGAGAACCAGTTGTTAGAAGAAATTACTGGCCTAATCCTGTAAGGAAGGCAGGAAGGAAACATTCTGGTGTTGCTTACCGAAACTGCCTCTCCGTTAACCCTTATTACCTTCTTGGCAGGACTAGACTTCCTGTCTCAGGAACATCTCTGGAGTTTTTTTCCCCTCCTTTGCTGGTACTTTGCTTGTGTGGAGTGACCATTCAAAGTTACAGTGACATTGAAAAAAGTGACTTATGACCATTTTTCACACTTATGACTGTTGCAGTATCCCCACAGTCATGAGAGGCCAGGCGAGGAGATACTTGCCTCAATGTGAGTGATATTGAGTTGGCCATGCCCAGGCAACAACATGACCACCAAGCCACTTCCACCCAGTCACATGACCACCAAGCCACGCCCATCACCTAAGCCATGCCCACAGAACTGGTTGTTAAAAAAATTGAATCCCACCCCTGGACTCAAGGATCAGAAAAGTTGGACAAATAAAGAATTTTTTTGTGTATGTTGAGCAAGAAAAAAAAGCTGCTGGAAGCAAATAGTTTGCAAATCAGGGATTTCTTTTTCTCAGCCTAAATACAAACAAAAAGCCAAGGTTTTTAGAGATGTAGAATGTTCTGAACCTGTCCTAAGAATTTTTTTGATTTGAAATGCAATGTCTGTATTTTCAAAGAATAGGGGGAAATTGTTTTACAGAAATGAGCCACAGCAGTAATGGAAGATTTCAACTATTCTGACATCTGGCATGTATATTCTCTCTCTCTCTCTCTCTCTCTCTCTCTCTATCTATCTATCTATCTATCTATCTATCTATCTATCATCTATCTATCTATCTATCTATCTATCTATCTATCTATCTATCTATCTATCTAAGTTCCTTGCTGACAAGTTCAAGTCTCTGCACGTGAAGGAAAAAGCAAACAGATTCCTTTTCCTAGATTTAATCCTGACCAACAGCGAAGAACTGGCTGATGACTGGAAAAAAAAGGTGGGGAGTATATGTTTTCATTTTAATCTGGACTGCATGATTTTAATTTATCCACTAAAAATTGCTATTAGTCTCTTTGTCTTCTTTAAATTTACCAAATTAACTTAACATTTTACTTTTTAAAAAGGCACTTTAAAGTGATGGAATAAAACAGTTGCTGTTTTAGTTGCTTTTTGCTTTTTTTTAAGGCCACATCCTCTTTCTTTCCTGTTTAAATCTAATAAAAATTGTTTAAAGCTGCATGGTTATTTCCTTGTATGAAAAACAGTTAAACAAAACAAAAATGTTTTTCAATTCTTACAAGGCACTGTAAACAGTATAAAAGTCTAATTGAGGAAATATACAGTTTCAGGTCTTCATTTGCTTTCTATTCTTTCCGGGCAAAATGTTTGCCAACATATTTTGTTTCAATTTAGTGGTAATGATCCTCCAGGGCTTTCTGGGCAAGGTCAGTCCAAGCTTCATGCTGGAACAAGGAGTTTATTAACAAGTGTGACTAAACTAGTCCCTTGCTGTCCACTTCGGTTTCCAACTCTTCAACAACCATGAAAAGTATATGTGTTTATGAGGATTTTTAATCAGTTAACGTGGGATATTATGAGGCTGCACAAAGCTCAGGGCCTGGAAGAAAATGGATTAAAGTAAAACAAATGAAGAAAACTTTGGAGGAGGAGGAGGAGGAGGAGGAGGAGGAGGAGTGTTGATGATATAGTTCTTGGTTATTTGATTTTTGCCTTACTGTGAGGATGACACCATTCTTTTCCTACCTGAAATTCTGATCAAGGCTTGGGAGGAAGAGAGGAAATGTGGAATGGCTGGCATGCAACTTGGCTAGCATGTCTTATTTAATCCCTGAAAGGCTGATGTCATGATACACAAGCAAACAGGGCACAACTTATATTGTAATGATATTTCTTCCATCATTCCTCTTCCTCTCTTCCCTCCCCCTCAACCCCTGGCCCCTTCTATAGGTCCCTCTGTGGTGAAGGAGTAGGAAGCAAACCATGTAATCAGTAGCTTCCTTGTTTTGAGAAGGCGTTCCGAGTAAGGGCTTCATACCAGCTTTTGCCAAAGTGAAGTTTATAATCTTGCAGTTAACCCATTGGCCCATTAAGTCAATGAACTATCCTTATCTCCATTCAACCATTCTATTTCTCATAGGCAATTGCCTGCATTTCTGTCCTGACTGAGGGAAGCAGATTTCCCATCTCCTTCCCATACTCATCTCCATTCCTCTCCTCTCCTCTCTCCAATTGAGACTAGAGTATATGCTGCCATCGCTGTCACAAAGCAGTTACATCAGCTCAGAATTTGAATTTGGGAAATTTGGGACCAAACTCTCAGGGTCACCTGTAAATACTCTCATTTGGTCTTTTGCATTATTTCACTATATTTCCAGTTATTTTCCCCTGCAAAGCTGTGAGGATAAAATGCTGTAATGTGTTCCCAGGTTCACTTCTAACTGTAAAAAAAACCCCTGCATTTTAACTTTCTTAATATTATCCTTATGACTACAGTTACATTATCTAAACCAGTGCAGATGACAGACTAGATTACCATGGACATAAGAACAAAGAGGCCTCCTAGAATAACCCATTTAGTCCAACATCCTGCCTCCTGCCACAGGCAACCAGTTACTGTAGCTCTGGAGAGTTCACAAGCACGATGTGAAGCTGTTATTCATTTATTTGGTTTATATATTGCTCTGCAGCAGAAGCTTTTTGGGTGATATCCATCCATCCATACAAAAAAAAAAAGCCCAAATGAAAACAAAGCAACAAAATCCAGCTGCCAATTGCAACTGTAAATAGCAAAAAGTAGAAGAACACTTTTTTTACAACTTTGAAAATATATCCAGAGAGATCAAAGTGGCTTTAAGACGCAACTTAAGTGTACAGTCAATTAAAGGTGTAAGAGAATGAAAATACCTTTGCTTGGCAACCAGAGATCAACAAAATAGGTTTTAGATGGACCTATTTAGAGAGTACATTCATAAATAAAAAACATTCCTGTGAAATCACTAAACAAATGCCAGGATCTAGCTCAGAGATGGTATTCAGCAGGTTCTGACCAGTTCTGGAGAACCGGTAGCGAAAATTTTGAGTAGTTCAGAGAACCAGCAACTATCACCTCTGACTGGAGATTTTACAGTATTCTTCCCCTGCCATGCCCACCAAGCCACACCCACAGAACCGGTAGTAAAATTTTTTGAATCCCACCACTGATCTAGCTAGCCTCAACCTCAACACACCTGAGCATCTTATCAGTCACCTATAGGGCCATTACGGTTGTTCTAGAGTGCTTTTTAAAAGCTCCCTCTCCTAAAGATGAGTTCAAAATTTCTAGATCCATCTAGTCATTCCCTTTCATAATCATCCATTTCCAGAATCTGGCTAGTCATCCAATAATATTCAACCAGACTATGCTAAGTGTATATTGATAAATAGAATGTAAGTCCTGATACATATGGATAATTTATTCCAGAATCCAACAAAGAAATCACAATGTACTTCTATGTTGTAAAACTCACATAGAAACTATGTGAGTTTCTATCATATTTCCCAGCAAGCCAAAATCAAAGAGGCACTAAATTGTTCAGAATTAAGTAATTATGCCTAATAAATTATATCTGGTAGAAATTACTTCTCTAAATAAGAAGATTTCAGAAGCTATTAACCACAGTAAGGACTGATTAGAGCCAGAGGCCAGGACATCGATTCCAGAAGTATACAAATCTATTATTTCCTTCAAGCTAAGATGCTCAGGGAATCTCAAAAAACCTGAGTGGTGTATTAAAGTAATTGAAAGCAACAAATACGTACCCACTACCCCACAAGACTATGAATATCTGCAATGCCTGAGTTTTCCATATTTTTCTAGGTTATAAACAAGCTTATCCTTTATATATATGTTTGTAAGTTTCCATGTTTATATTATGGAATTGTTTTGACAAGCATGGAAAGATAGGTTTTGTTCAGGACACTAAGAGGTTTAACAATCCTCCATCCCAAGTCTGAGCTAGTCATAAAAGGAAAATCTGCAAGTTAAAATGTATTTATGCATGCACACACAGCGCGCGCACCCATGCACACACACACACACACACACACACAAACATGCACACTATACCTATATGTATTTTCCACAGCTTTGAGACAACACTCTGGAAGAGAACCATTTGCAGTGCTTGGAGAAAGGATTCCTTCTATCATCATTTCTTCTATGCCATAGCGGTGCAGTGGTTAGAGTGCAAGGATTAAAGGTATAAGCCTATTTAGAAGACATAGAGATAATGGGTGAAAATTTAATTGAAAGAAGGATTCTGCAAGGGTACATAAAATAGTATTGTTATATTAGAAATAGAAATGATTTTAGAAAATATGAAACAAGTGTGATTAAAATGATAGATAAAATACTCATTGTAATACAATGGAATGTTTGTTAATAAATAAATGAAATAAGGAGAATGTAATTAGGAAAGGATAGGAACATTTAATTATTATTAATGAGTTATAAAAATTTAAGTGAAGAGGAATATGAAAGAAATATGAAAAAATTATGGAAATATTATAAGTGTTCCTAAGGAAGTATGATATCCCATTGAAAAGAAATGTTGAAGATGTTAAAGATTATAACTAACATTAATGATAGAGCTGAACTGGAATAGAATAAGTATTTTATGTATTATTGTTAGATATATACTTTCTCATTAAGAACTTAGTGTGTATTTTAAGAATGTACCAAGCAGAATTTGACTGGAAGTTATGTGTTATATTGAATGTTATAATTGTAAAGGCATAAACTGAAGTTTATATAAGAGTTGAATGGACAAAAATTAAAAGATACAAAGGTGTCATACTCCAATCAGTAACTACAGGGGAAAATTTTGTTTAATGAGAAAAGAAAATATGAAATTGAAACAAGACAGACAAAAGTATAAATATAATGATTAGAAAGATGTTGAAACTTAGAAAAAGATATACATAATTGAATTCAGAAATGAATGAGATAATTAAAAGGAAAGTTGAGAAAACAAAGGGAAGGGAAAATTTATTGACAAAATGTTAAAATAGTAATAAGATACGGAATAGAACACAAGGTTGAATATAAAATTGAGTTTGTGTCTGTGTGGAGAAGTGATAACCCAGGACCATGCTATTCTCAAAAAAAAAAAAAAATATTTGTATTATGTTTTGTGAAAACCCAAATAAATTTTTTACAAAAAAGAGGAAAATCTACAAGTTAAAATGTATTTATGCATGCACACACAGTGCGTGCACGTATACACACACACACACACACACACAAACATTCACACTATACCTATATGTATTTTCTATAGCTTTGAGACAACACTCTGGAAGAAAACCATTTGCAGTGCTTGGAAAAAGGATTCCTTCTATCATCATTTCTTCTATGCCATAGCGGTGCAGTGGTTAGAGTGCAGTATTACAGGCTAACTGCCCACTACCAGGAGTTTGATCCTGACTGGCTCAGCCTTCCATCCTTCTGAGGTTGGTTAAACCTTAACAGGTAAATAATAAATGACAGAAGGCTGGGACAGAGACCCAAGGCAATGCTTGGAAGGCACTTTGATATCTACAAGCACAACGTTAGCAAGAGGTTTATAGACCCGAATTAATTTTAAACACAGTTGGGTGAAAATTAAAGTTATATGAGAAGAACTGCACTGATGTTGGAAATACCCAGCCCGGCAGGGAGAAGGGCTGAAGTGAAGAATTAACTTTCAGTCATTGCGCAGCCACAAGAGATCCAGGATTGGCTCCTCCACCAGGCTCTGTGGAACCTTATCTATTCCCAAGGGAAGGCAAGCAGTCTGGGAGATTCCTGTATTATAGGTAGAATATAATAAACTAGTTAGCTTGAACTCTACGTGCGTGAATCTGGTTGCTTGTGCCTGATACCTGCATTCTTAAACATATTTTTATTTTCCTTTCCTTTGTCACTGAGTTTCCTCCGACAAACACATTATACCTCTTGGGTGCGTGTTTCTGATTGCTTTGGATCATTCTTCACATCCAAATCTTCCCAAGGAACTTCACATTGGTTTTGTAGTTGAAAATGAAAGTGTGTTGATGGGAGAGAAAATTGTATTTCCGCTTCTCTTGGGTGAATTTCTCAGTTCCAAAACGATTAAAGGAAAATTAAAATTCATTTTCATAACCTTTTCTACCCCTTAAGTTTTACTTTCACAATACAAAAACTTGGAAACATTTTGATGTAAATATGGTGAACACTCCAGCTTCCCTATAATTAATTCTTTTTTACATAACAGACTGTGACTACAGCAAAGGTGACTAGATTCTGCACAGCAGCACTGGGGATTCGTTGGAAACATGTGATTGATCTACTATAGCTATTTTATACAACTAATGTAGCAAACCCCCCCCCCCTTTTTTTTTTTTGCATTTTAGTATTAATGACCACGGGTCTCACTGTTGATGTTATAGTATAGTTAGGTCATGTGTAACTGACAGACTGGGTGCCAAATTGTGATTTTAATATAGATTTTATGTTATTCATTATTTTATTCTAGAAATTTTAACTGGATATTCATTGAGTGGTTTTCTTTCTTCTGGTCTCTGATCTTTGACTGTGATAAACTTGATTTGATTTTGATTTGAATTCTTTCTTACAGCCATTTTCTTCCTGAGCCTATCCAACATTTCTTTGGGAAATCCAGTGAAGCAAAATAGAAGCAATAAGGGGTTAAATTCATATATATATTAACCGCTTAACTGCTTCTTCTATTTTATATATATAGGTTAAATATTTTGTCTATATTATTAAAAGCAAACTGCTATAAATCTTTCCCATGACAGGTTTTGGATCAGTTCCTCAATGCACAGCTATATGATTTAGCAGTATTGCTCACTTCTGTTGGGATATTCTTTTAATATTAATTATTTGAAAAATTATTTCATCAAAAAAGTGAAGATTTTTATTGAAAATCTAGCAGATTGGGCATGCTGCAGATCCTGTCAGCCAAAGAGTGTTGGCTGGCAGGGACTAGAAGATGGACCTTTTCCACAGTAGCCTCTGAGAGATTAGAATGATCCCAACCCTGTTGGCCTTTTGGAAGGTTTTAAACATTTGGATGTGTTCCTAAGCATGGGATAGTGGATGTCTTAAGGGCCTTATTTCTTCGCTTTAATGGCAACTGGTTAACTATCTCTGCTTCTGTGTATATTTTAGAAGGTTTTTACATTTTTAAAAATTGCTTTCATGGTTTGGAAATTGTAAGTGACCCAGAGTCCTTGACTGAAACAGGAGGCTATACAAATTGAATAAATAAATACAAACAAACAAATGAACGAACGAATGATAGTTTGAAGTTATTGACAAGTAGGTAGTTTGTATCTCAATCTCATGCCAACTTGTCAACACTTTTGCAAAATAAACTCATAGTAAATTTAGAAGCGGGTGGGGAATTGGCCTGTTTTATATAATAAATAAATGAATGAATGGTGCATTCTTTACATGAAATATGTCAGGTTAGACTTTAGCAGAAAATTACAGTAGAGGAAAGAACACAACCATTTTCTAATTTTCTTGGTTTTGATGCTTTAGCTTTAGAAGGCCATAACTGTATTAAGTCAAATGTAGTTTTCCATTACTAGCAGTATCAAATTTGGACATAAAGTCAGATTTGTTTAGATACATGGGCCCATGATGCCATATTACTTCTGACTTGTATGCAGAAAAAGAGAAAGAGGGAAAGAGAGAGACTTTTAACTGTTTTTAAAAATCAGATGCCAACACAAGCAGCTAAACACAAGTTGAAAAGCAGTAAAAATGGTAAAAATGATTGTTTTTTTTTTAAAAAATAACCCCTTTCTTAGCTTTTTTTTTTGCCCCCAAAACCTGCATTAGAATTTTCAGCACCAGCTTATTTGAACTTTTTGTTTACAGATCTTAATTTGGACATCTGACTTAATGCTCTCCATATATCGTCTTTCCATCTGATGATCTTCTTCTCTTCTTTTCCATCATGGGATAGGATGAGAGTGGAGTTCTTGTTGGATTGGGTCTTGTTTGTATGTTTATCTTCAGGCCACTGATAAATTTGTGGATGATACTAAACTGGCAGGAATAGCTAACACCCTAGATGATAGGCTCAAGATCCAGATGGATCTTGACAGACTTGAACCATGGGCCGTATCTGACAAAATGAAATTCAATGTAGAGAAAAATAAAGTCTTACACTTAGGAAAGAAAAACCAAAAGTACACATATAGACTGGGTGAAATGAGGCTTAACTGTGACAGGGATCTTGGTGTCTTATTGGACAATCAATTAAAGATGATCCAGCCAAAAAAGTCAATGCAATCCTAAATTGCATTAACAGAGGGGTACAACTGAGATCAAATGAGGCACTAATACCACTCTATAAAGCCTTAGTTAGACCACACCTAGAGTATTGCATCCAGTTTTGGTCACCACTCCATAAAAAACATGTTAAGATGCTAGAAAACGTACAGAGAAGAGCAACCAGGATGATTAGGGGACAGGAGACTAAAACATATGAAGAACAATTACAGGAACTGGGCATGGCTAGTCTAGTGAAGAGAAGAACCAGGGGAGACATGAGAGCAGTCTTCCAATATTTGAGGGGCTGCCACAGAGAGGAAGGGGTCAAGCTGTATTCTACAGCACCCAAAGGCCAGACAAAGAATAATGGATGGAAACTGAACAAAGAGAGATTCAACCTGGAAATAAGGAGAAATTTTCTGACAGTGAGAGCAATCAACCAATGGAACAGTTTGCCTTCAGAAGTTGTGGGAGCTTCATCACTGGAAGCTTTCAAGAAGAGACTGGACTGCCACCTGTCAAAAGTGGTATAGGGTCTCCTGCTTGGGTGGGTGGAGATTGGACTAGATGACCTACAAGGTCCCTTCCAACTCTGTTAATCTAACTCTAATTTTTTTAAATGCATTGTTCTTTTTAAATTATATGCTTCTCAGAGTCATAAAGTGTGGAGCAGCCTCCCCAAATAAATAAATAAATCCACATCAATCCCATGAACCCCTAGCCAGCCTACACATTGTTCATGCTGCTTATGGATCATAAAACATGAAAGCCAATGTACCTGAATGAGAAAGCTACAAAAGTTCTCTTAGTTCATTGCTATTCAAGGCTAGAAATATTTCTTTGGTTGAGAGAACACAATGGTTAAAATAGCAAAACAAATCAAATTCCTTTATGCAATTATGTGGGCTCTGCTTTAGCAGGTAGATACTTAGGATATTGTCTTAATTGTGGTCTTTCATTAGATGATTTTTTGTGTCTACCATTACATTTCTAAGAGGTTAATTTAGTCTAAAAAGCAACGATATTCATAATTTTATGACTTATTTTGCAACATCAGCAAGAAAACGGAATGCAATTAACAGGATATCCTTTTGTTCTTTTTCTCATGTAATAGAAGAGGCTATGTAAAAATTTGTTCCTATTGAAAGATTCTTACTCTGTACATTTTACTTCTAAAGAAAAAAGAAAAATGTAATAAAAATTAATTGGTATATTTTAGAGGGGGAAAGTCTAAGGAAGTGTTAGGATTTCATCACACCTGAGAATATCTATAATTAATATTTTTAGAACTGCAAACAATAGACCATCGCCCAAAAAGCTACATAATGTTATCTAGAAAGAATGGCGTCCATCAGTAGCAAAAAATGGTCCTCGCTATTTTATATACTTAACTACTATGCAGACATTTGGGGAAATTTATTGATTTGAATTGATCTATGAATCAAATTTATATAGATTCTGGAGCAGATTTGAACTAAGTTGCATTGCAGAAGCAGATATTCCCATATATGATTTTAGAAAACAGAACAGATTAATAGTGATTTTTTTTAGAGTTGATGGAACATCCAGCTCTACATAATCAAGGAGATATGTGACTTTAGGAAGATCTCTGGGAGGTTGTTCAGATGTTGCTCTTCGTGGAAAGCATTTCTTTATCTGTAGATGAAAAGCTAGCAGATGACAATTTATTTGAAATGTTGATTCTCAGCCTTTCTGACCTTTCTTGGTATTGCTAACATGGATAATTAAAGTATCCTGCCCCCTCAAGTTGAAAGGAACATGAAAACATTATTTTGAAATGTGTGAACAAATAATAATAGAAAGATTTTGTTTAGAGCATTAGACTTTTATTGAGGCAAAGATGAAAACGAGCATGAATGGTACATAAGAATTTGATACCCACTCAGCTCTCAATCTCTTTGCCTTCCCTTGCAGTGCTGCCCTTTCAAAAAAAGAAATGAGAAAAAAAATAAGCAGAAAAAAATCAGAGAGCCTGCTCTATTGTCACTCTCGCACTATGGAACAGATTGTCCAAGAGGCAAGGCTGGCCCCCATTCTCCTGCCCTTCCAGAAGAGTATCTTGACTGGTTCTGCCAACCTCTCTGGGGTGGTGGTGTCTAAGAGCAGTTGGTAGGCTAGAGGTGCTTCCTCCGCCTTTTAACTCTGCAATTGTTTTTTTTTACTTCCTTTTAAAATTTTGTGATCCCTTTTATCAGGGTGGAGTTGGGCAACTGAAAGGAGCTGAGCATTTACTGACCAGATGCCCTTCCTGACACCCATGCAGAGTTCACAGTAGATATTTTCTCTTTGCGCCCAGATAGAGAAACATCTGTTGCTGCCTAGGTTAGAACTCTCAAATTCCTGAGTGTGAGGCAAGGGTCTGTACCTCTAAGCCAGGGCACTGCTCTGCAATTGTTCTTTTTGACTTAATTTTAATCTGATTTTAAGCTTTTGTTTTAACCATAGCTTTTATGTGATTTTACTGTTTTCTTTGTATAACCGCCCAGAGCCATGCGTGGGATAGAAATTTGCTAAATGAATAAATAAAACGGATCTTCTAATGTTAATTCTTATTATGTCTATTAGAAAAGGATGGTTATTTATATTAATTGCATTTTTGCTTTCCTGTTCACAAGAGTTCAGGAAGTGAGTATGGAATGTTTCAGTCTCTTACTGGAACAATGTAAGTCGTGAATAGAGATGGACAGACTTTATATGTGTGTGTGTGTGTGTGTGTGTGTGTGTGTGTGTGTGAGAGAGAGAGAGAGAGAGAGAGAGAGAGAGAGAGAGAGAGAGATATTCGCTACAAAGCACACAAATGTATCAAATACAATCAACACATTTTCTGTAAAGGAATATAAGTAAGATCTTCCATCTTTTTTTTATTAATTCCTTCCCTGCCTCTTTTAATAAGACATTTTAACAGTGATGAAACTTAGGCATTTCCACTATTTAATTCTGTCATCCTCCCAGAGAGACGTACTACATGGTGGTCTGTAATCTTTTTCAATTCAAGGCCAGCTGTGAAATAAACCAGAAATGAGATTAATTTTGCGATCTCAGTTTAATCTTCAGATAACTTCTTTCTAAAAGGGCCAAAAGCCAAATGCTGCAGACAAAGCCCCAAGCAACACAGCCGAGTTTTAATTTTTTTATTTTTTGTGCCAGAACAATGTCTAACTTTCAGATTCACGGCTGCAGCTTCAACTCCATTTCCAGTTTGCAGTTTCATAGTTTAGAAAGGACAGAAAAAGAAGGTTGCTGAATATTTTGACCAAACAGTAGAAACCAAAATTGTATTGTCCCAAGGATCCATCTTTTTCAAGCAAGCAATGTGGAAACAAAATGCCAAAAAGCAAAAAGTGGGAAGACACTGGGGGAAAAGGGAAAGACATGAAGAGTGGGGGGGGGGGGGGGGGGAAAAAAGGAATAATTGGCCACGGGGTGTCACTCTTGACCCAAATTTGGATTAGTCTCTCCATTGTCTCTAGCAGCTGGAGATTTTGTTTTACATGAAAATCCCCTGGCACGGTGGGCCTCTCTCAATAAAATAAAATAGTAGGTGGTTGCTCGCAGCATAAGAATTTAAATATTCGGGCTCAAAAACTACCTGTCAGTCAGCACTGCATACATTTTCTAAGCGGGGACCAAAATCCGTCTCAAGCTAATTCAAAGCTGAGAATATAAAATGCAGAGCAGGCATTTAAAAGAAGGAAATGGCCCCCTAAGCATAATGGAACCCCAGGCATCTTGACAATCTGAGCTTTTTTTGTCTTAACCCAATCAAAAGTGATCTACGTTAGCAGAAACACCTGGATCACCTTGGAGAAACCCCGTCTGAAAGTGACATCTTGATTGCAGAAGGAGTAAGTGAAAGGAGAGGAGGTTATTCTCTGTGGATAGAACTCAGGTGCTCCAAAGCTGTGACAACAATAGTTTGATTCAGGTTATCAGTTAAGAAACTGTATCCCTCCTAGGAAGGCAATTAAAAAAAGGAATGGAAAAAGTCAAGGACTGTTTAGAGAAAAATGGATTCAACTACCAGCAGCTGCAAGGAGGAAAGGAATGGTTAAATTCAGTTTAACACCTCCATATTCTGTATAAAAGATACAGGATGGAAGTAGATAGATAGATACATTCCCTCTTCTAGCTCATGTCTTATATGTTTTTTTTCTGTTTTAGAAATTGTTTCAATCTTTTTCTAGAAGAATACCTCAAGAAGGTACTATTCAGGATGTATCTTGGAGGATTGCAAATTTCTTTAAGTTACATAACATGCATTGGTGGGTTCTATCAGAATGTTATAGACATAGCAATTCATTCTTATGAAACAACAAGAATTTTATTTTGCTGTTGAAGGACTTCATAATTAAAGATTTGCTGCATTCACATTTGTTGTGTTTTGATTAAGTGGTTTCCATCTCTTGTGAGAAAAAAAAATCAAGCAGAAATCAATTTGTCTCCCCCCTCTCGATTGGACTTAACTGAAATACTTTGACAACCAATTCAGAAATAACACCATTTATTCTGTGCAAAACCATTTATTCTAACAGCAAAAGAACAATTAGCAACATTAATTTTAATGTTTTAAAAATGTTACTGACTTAAACAATATTATGCTCCATTGTTTTTCCTAACAAAAGTGAAAAAATACTTGAAAAATATAATCCATTTCAAATTAATTAAAGCAACTGAAAAGGCATTTATTCTGTAAAGGTCACAAATAACAAAAGTTCTCATTCTCTTTTTGCTATAAAAGAACGTGTTATTTATAAAGCTATTCAGTTTCCTATGTTTTGATATTTTAAGAAGGAGTCAATAACTATCATTTTTAAAGATTATTATTTTGAAATCAAAAGGAGCAAAGACAAATTGTAGGGGAACTACTGGGCCATTATGAATCGGCAGAGGCCTTTTTTTCTTCAGTTACTGTGTACATTCTGAAACAAAAAGGCTAGACAATATTATCAACTCAGTCTGACTTTAGCTTTCTTATCTTTCTAAATTTCTGCACTTGTTTAACCAGAGATTCAAAATTACGGTAAATGCACAAATGGGAAATGGTGTACACAGCTAGTCCTTGATTTACAATCATTCCTTTAGTGACCATTCAAAGTTACAACAGCCATGAAAAAAGGGACATGATCATTTTGCACATTTATGATCATTGCAACATCCCTGTGGTCATATTTTTAAAATGTCAGTCTAAAGCAATAACTTTCCAAATGTAATGTTTTGTTTATGAGGAAGGACAATTATATAAAACCAGGGAACATTTTTGAGGTATGCATGGGAAACATCACTTACAGAAATAAGTCTGCACTGAAAGATAGGGATTACAACACTGAAATCAGAAGCTGACAATGTCATCAGGTTATATATTGGAAGGATCAGAAAGAGAACACAAAATAACAGAGTTGGAAGGAACTTGGAAGTCTTTTAGTCCAACCCTCTGCACAAGCAGGAGTCCTTCTATCATTTCAGACAAATGGTTGTCCAATGTCTTCTTAAAAACTTCCAGTGATGGAGCACTCACAACTTCTGAAGGCAGGCCATTCCACTGGTTAATTGTTCTCACTGTTAGAAAATTTCTCCTTCGTTCTAGGTTGCTTCCCTTCTAGATTAGTTTCCATCCATTGTTTCTTGTCTTGCCTTCTGGTAGGCATGGCTTTGGAAAAATAGGTTGACCCCCCCCCTTCTCTGGGGCAACCCCTCTGTGATGACTCAGAGTGTAACACAAATGTAACAAAATCCAAAATGTAAATAAATATCCTTTATTGCCTCCAACTTGGCACCACTGTTCAATAATACTCAGTTGGAGATAAAACGTGCTCAAAAATAGTCTTCAAAAGAAAGCAATACAGTCCGAATTTAATGAGTAATGAATTTATTGAGGTGAAATAAAAAAAACAAACAAACAACAATGATGAAATGTCCACAACGGAACAGGAGAATTATTTACCAAATTCAAGGAGATAACAAAGCAACAGTCTGTTGGAAGGACGCCAACCAAGATAACTCCAGACCAAAATAAAACAAGCTTTGCTTCTGGCAACCTGTGTTTGAACCGTCTCTCTTATATACTCGCCTCCCCAGTGGTAACCAATGAGGAGGATCATTACCGCTTCCTCTCTCACAAGTCAAGCTGTTGCCTTCTCCTTTCCTCCCTGTGTATCCTGTGACGCAGAGGGGATGGGCCTGGTTCTTCCTCTGACTGCCCAGCCGGCCTCAGTCTTTCTCCAATCTCCTCCACAACCTCCAGAGCCACACCTCCACTCCCTGTCAGCTTTTCCTCCTCTCCCTGAGTCCGACTCTACCAAGGGCATGACACCCTCAAGTATTGGAACAGAAACCCCTGAACTGGGCTGATGCAAAAAGTATGATTGGAATAGGAGTATTTTAATGCCTAACAACTTATAGGATACTCAGAATCCCACCACTTTGAAGTGAAAGTGCTGTGTGAAAAAATTTAAAATGGAGTCAACTAATGGAGACAACTTTCCAGAGAAATATGGACTGGCAGCAGTTCTCTTATCGCTTCAGAAGTATGTAATGATTACCATCTTTGAATTGTTCAGCAAAGTATAATGGCAAACATTTCATTATCTTCTTCATACTCATACTTTATACATTATCTTCATACTCATGAGACCATCTGCTAAGAATTAGCCAATGTTTCCTTAAGGAGCAGCTTTCTGATTCCCCACCCCCACCTGTCTTTGCAAACATGAAGGAGATTCTAACCAATTCCCCGGTGCTATGGATTATAACAAAAAAAGCAAAGAAGCGACCATGCTGGAAGAGGAGACAAGGTAAACAAACAGGAATTTTAAACAGACTAAAGAATAAGGGGGGGGGGAAACTCCTCTCCCTTCAATCTTTCTGACTAATTTACTCTCACTGGCTAACAAGATGGATGAAATTCATCTCTTAAAAAGATGGAATTCTGATTTTCATAATTCAACTGTTCTTTGTTTTACTGATACCTGGCTTAATCCACAAATTCATGTGGACAACACCATATACATCCCAGGATTTCAGACATTTAGATCAGACAAAATTGAAGAGACATCAGGTAAAACAAAGGGTGGAAGATTATGTTTATATATCAACAACAGCTGGTCTCAGGATATAACTATAATATATAAGTTCTGTGATGAAAACTTAGAGTCTTTACACATCAACTGCAAGCTATTTTACTCTCCACATGAGTTCTCCTCATTTCTCCTAATAGCTGTGTATGTTCTTCCACAAACCTGTGTAAACAAGGCATTACGAACTCTTGCTGATCAAATTATGGAGGCTGAAGCCAAACATCCAGGTTCCCTTCCCATCATTTTAGGAGATTTCAATCAAGCAAATTTAAGGAAAGAGCTCCCAAAATATTTCCAGCATGTAAATTGTCCCACCAGAGGCAAAAATACTTTTGACCACTGCTACATAATAGTAAAAGATGCTTATAGGTCTTTACCATGAGCAGCTGTGGGACACTCTGACCACTGCATGATTCACCTTGTACCTGCCTACAGACAAAGACTTAAAACCATGAAACCAAGAATTAAATCAGTGAAGACTTGGTTGGATGAGGCAAAGCTGAAACTCCAGGCCTGCCTTAATTGCACTGATTGGAATGTTTTTGAAGATGCCTCTGCAGACCTAGATGAGCTCACAGATACTGTAACATCATATGTCAGCTTCTGGAAGACTTATGTGTACCAACAAGGAACCTGCAAAGATATGGGAACAATAAACCTTGGTTCACAGCTAAACCTAAGCAGCTACATCGTTCCAAAGAGGAAGCCTACAGAAAAGGTGACTGAATGCTATACAACCAGGCCAGAAACATATTAACAAGAGAGATCAGAGCAGCAAAAAGAAGCTACTCTGAAAAGTTAAGGAATCAGTTCTCAACAAATGAACCAGCAAACATGTGGAAAACTCTTAAAAACTTCACTGGCTTTAGCAAACCTCCTTCCCAGGCAGAAGGAAATCAACAACTAGCAGATCACCTGAATGTGTTTTACTGCAGGTTTGAAAAGAAACTACAGCCACCTATCTCCACAACCCACATCTCAAACACACCAACAACAGCCAAGCCTCCTACAACTGGCCCCAATCCATTGGGTTCACAACCTCTGGTGATCACAGAAAAAGAAGTGCAAGATCTATTCCACAGACAAAAGCCAGGAAAAGCACCAGGGCCAGACAAGATAACTGCTTCTTGCTTAAAACTCTGTGCTGATCAATTGGCCCCCATCTTTACCCGAATCTTCAATAGATCACTAGAGATGTGCTATGTTCCTTCCTGCTTCAAACGTTCTACCATCATCCCAGTGCCAAAGAAGCCCTCCATCAAGGAACTGAATGACTACAGACCAGTTGCTCTAACATCTGTAGTTATGAAAATCTTTGAAAGGCTTGTGCTGTCCCACCTGAAAACCATCACGGATCCACTGTTAGATCCCATGCAGTTTGCCTACTGAGCAAATAGATCGACAGATGATGCTGTTAACATGGCTCTGCATTATATCCTACAACACCTTGAAACTCCAAATACAAGGGTCCTCTTTGTAGACTTCAGTTCAGCATTCAATACCATCATTCCAGACAATCTTCTAAGTAAATTAAACCAGCTAGCGGTACCTGAACACATTTGTAAGTGGATCATAAGCTTCCTAACAGACAGGAAGCAGCAGGTGAAGCTAGGTGGAATCACATCCGATACCTGTACAATCAGTACAGGGGCCCCCCAAGGCTGTGTGCTATCTCCACTTCTTTTCTCCTTATATACCAATGACTGCATCTCAAACGATCCATCTGTTAAAATACTGAAGTTTGCTGATGACACAACGGTAATTGGTCTCATTCGAGACAATGATGAATCTGCATACAAACAGGAGGTTATACAACTTGCCTCATGGTGTAACCAGAACAATCTGGAACTGAACACACTCAAAACCATAGAAATGGTGGTAGACTTTAGAAAAAAACCCTCCTATACTACCACCTCTTACAATACTAGACAATACAGTATCAACAGTAGACTCCTTCAAATTTCTAGGTTCTACTATATCACATGACCTAAAATGGACACCTAACATCAAAAACATCATCAAACATCATCTGCACCAACTCAGAAAGCTCAAACTGCCCAAGGAGCTGTTTTATACAGTTCTACAGAGGAATTATTGAGTCTATCATCTGTACCTCTATAACAGCCTGGTTTGGTTCTGCAACCCAACAGGACAGACACAGATTTCAGAGGATAATTAGGACTGCAGAAAAAACAATTACTACCCACCTGCCTTCAATTGAGGACCTGTATACTGCACGAGTCAAAAAGAGGGCTGTGAAAATATTTACAGACCCCTCATATCCCGGACCTAAACTGTTTCAACTCCTTCCCTCAAAACAATGCTATAGAGCACAGCACACCAGAACAACTAGACACAAGAACAGTGATGATGGCAGATGAGATTCTGCGTTTTCTCCCGCGTAAGATTCAAAGTGTCTAGGCAACGTTTCGATGAAGTCTCATTCATCATCATCAGGCCTCTGTCTTTGGCTCTTGCTTTTCAGAGTGATGGAGATTGCAGCTGCTTCCTCCTTTTAACTGCCAGTGGGGGTGGGACTTGATTGGGTGGGGGCTTGGCTGTGTTCTGATTGGGTGGGGGTGTGTTCTCATTGGTAGGGGGTTTGGCTGTGTTCTGATTGGTTGGGGGGTTAGCCGTGTTCTGATTGGTTGGAGGCGTGTTCTGTTCAGGTGGGGGCTTGGTTGTGCTCAGGTTAGTCTTAGTTGCTGGG
>NW_020770102.1:0-23010 GCF_900518735.1 Pseudonaja textilis
CTGAGCTTGCAATTGTAAATAGGAGAAATTAACAGGGTAGGAAAAAAAGATAAAACTATGGTCCTGATCATAACCAACTCAGTGTAATACATAGTCATTATAGACATTAAAGAGCAACTGCTATGTTACCATTCAACCAAAGCCATGGGTTGGGCACTCATTTACATTACTAAAGGTAATGAAGGTTATCTGGAATTAAGACAAGGATGTATCATAGAACAAACAGAAATCCTTCTTTTTCTCCATGCAGGCAGTTCTTTATATTTCTGAGCAGATGTGAATACTATGTAATGTCTTAATCTTAGGGTCATAATTTTGTCGGTATCTACTGAAATTCCCTTGAGAGATAGAGTAGAAGGGACACTGACTATATACTTCATTAGTAATCAGTACTATTATTTTTTCCAAAAGTACTGTCTTTGAAGAATATCAGAAGGAAGCATGTTTACCACATCTCAGTACTCACTGCAACATTGCTATGAACCTTTGAAACTAATACACAAAGTAGAAAATTGTGCAGTGGGAGGTTATATCCACGAAGAAGAAAGCAAAATACAATTAGAAAGAAAAAGAAAAATGTCTGTTGAGGTCATAGTGTTCTCTCCTTTGTTAAATGCAGGATCTACCTTATAAAGTGGTACTGTAACAACAACTTAAGCTTTAGAAGGATTTACTGATCCCATATCCTATAAGCCTGTGCATTTTGTTAGGTGGGACCTAGCAGGAAAGCACATTCTGCCCTGGCCTTATATTGGAGATCATTCTTGCTCTCAAGATGTGGCTGGCCCCAATCAAGTCATCCTTCTGGAAGGCCCTTAAAAGACCACAAAGTCAAATGTCCTGGGGAATCATATCCTAGAGGGGATCCTACTACATCATGTTATATGACGGAAAATGGTCTGTCTTGACATGACACAATATGATATTTAATTGAAGTGCACTGTCTTTTATACTATTTTTCCATTCAAATTTCTATCTTTGTAATTTAGTATGGAATAAACCAACAAATCGAAGTTAAAATCAAATACTAATCTACTTTTACAAACAACTGCCATTTTTATTTTTTGTTCCTTTTTGTTCTTTTTTCTTTATTTCTCTTCTGCCATTTATAAAAAGCAATAAGTAGCAATCTAATGGAGATTTCACTTTTTAGTATGTAGCTCAAGAAAGAAATATTTATTACACCACAAAACAATTACATCCATTTTACAGTTATTTATTAAGGATTAGATAGCTCAAGATTTTCAGTCACTATAATACTGATTAAAAATTAAACCCCAAATCTATTATTAAATCATCCATATATTCAATATATTCCTTTCCTTACCCATTTGGTAAGTTATCTTCCCTTCTGGACACTGTCTACAGTCATAGCGGCAGGATAAACTCCCTTCTATTTTTACCTTACTGTAGACAAAAGGACATTTCCCATTACAGATAGAAAGAGGAATTGGAATTCTTTCACGTGAAGAGCTTACAGTTTGGAAGTGTTTATTTTATCAGGTATATATACACTAACTTTTCACATCTTCATAAAAACTAAGTGTCCCATTTCCCCATTTTCTTTTGTTTTAAATTTTAAAAAGAGCATACTCGGAATATTGGATCCAATTTTGATCGCCACAATATCAAAAGATGTGGAGAGTATAGAGAGAGTGCAGAGAAGTGCAACCAAGCTGATTAGGGATTGGAGGCTAAAACATATGAAGAACAGTTGCAAGCAGTCTTCCAATATCTTAGGGCCTTCTACAAAGAAGAGACATTCAACATATCTCTAGGATTCATTTCATTATATATATTGCATTATTTTTACCATATCCCATTTTATTTTACTGTTTTATCTCCTCTAATTTTATTGTATTTTACTGTGTCTGATCCTCATTTTAATAATATGACCCACTGAGTAATTAGTAGAGATTACTACTATGGTTTGTACTGGGATCATTTTGCACTGGAACTAACTAACTAACTAACTAAATACTATTTCATTACTTCAATACTTAAACACTGATGACTTCATTACCTCAAAACATAACTTTTCTACCTCATGACCTATACCAATGATTTGATAATCATGTCTCTAAAACAATTTCTATAAAATAATTAATTTATCAATTGATTAATTGACTTATTGTTTGATTGATTAGTGTTGCCAGAATGTTTAGTGCAAATAGTGTGATTACTGATCATTGTAAATGATCAGTATTATATGTAATTTAATTGATTAGTAAAATTAGTGATTTAGTGAATTTAATTGAACAGTATGATTAGTGATTAGTATAATTAATTGAATAGGCTGATTGGGATTAGACTGAACAATTTTATCAACGTACCATTTCAACAGACCTTCCATGCCAGGAAAAAAACCCAATGCCAAACAACAACCCAAAGAGAAAGAAATCCCCACCAATGAACCACAAGACTCGGGCACATGCCTTATATATATAAAAAAAACTCTAAAGGATAATGAAAATTCCACCAAATGTTCCCTATGTGACTATTATGCTCCACATGGCTGCTTGGGATTACCCAAGCAAATGACTCAATTTCTAGAATCATCCAACCATGCATTTCCATATTTAGTCGTGTTGGGCTAAATTGTGAGTGTACATTGAGAACTATTTGTACTGTATAAAACTAGTCCTTACTTGCAATCATTGGTAACTTTTGAACTGGTAACTATTCAAAGTTACAAAGGCATTGAAGAAAGTAACTGATAGCTGTTTTTCACATTATGACTATTGCAGAATCCCAATGGTCATGCAATTGAAATTTGGATGCTTGGCAGCTGGTTCATATTTATGATTCTGTGTCCTGGGGCCATGTGATCATCTTTGGGACCTTCTGACAAGAAAAGTCAATGGGAAAACCAAATTGACTTAAAAACTGAAGTTCCTTACTTAACAACTGCAGCAATTCATTTAACAGTTGTGGCAAGAAAGGTTGTAAAATTAGGCAAATCTCACTTAAAACTATATTGCTTCACAACATAGATGTTGGGTTCTATTGTGGTCATAGTCAAGGACTTCCTATATAGTACTATAATCTATATAGTATTATGAACACTGCTCAGAATCACTACATGAGGAGGTGTGTTATAAAAATTTGATAAATAAATAAAGGGGACATTACAACCCAAATAGTAATTTACTTTTACAAATAAATTTCTTTTTCTTTTTCTTCCTTTTTCTTTATTTTCTCTCTGGCATTTGTAAACAACAATAAATAAGAATTCAGTGAAGATCTTGGTGTTAAGGATTGAACTTAAGATAAAAAACATTTATTGCATTATAAAATAAGTTCATCCATTTCGCAATTGTCAACCAAGCCACATTTAGCTTTAAATGTACAATTTAAACAACCCTTTATTCATTAGCATTCCAGAAACCACAGTTCATATTGACATTAATTTCCCCTTATCTTTAAAATTTTAAATTATGTAAATAATCCTAGGGTTAACTTTTTATAATTATTACTGGATTGATGGCAATGTGGCTGCTGTAATACATCGAATATTTTCTTTTTATAACAACAGAATATATTTAAGAAGTAAAAAAAATACCACACTCATCAATATAAAACGATCAGCCTCCCCTACATTTTAGCTTAATTCCAATTATGATTATGATTTTTTATCTATTTTATTTTTTTCCAGATTTGCTTCTTTTTGTTAGATTTTATTATTTTTTATTTTTTATTTAAATGCGGTTTTACACTGTGTAAGCTGCTTTGAGTCACCATGGGAGAAGAGACAGCAATATAAAATAAATAAATTAAATAAGGAAATAAATATAATTTATTCATTAAGCATGAAATTCAGTCAATTAAACATTCAAAAATGCATCACAAATACCGTTGACTGGTGCTAATGGTTGATACAGGTTACTGCCAGCATCCCAAGTATCAACTAAGTACCTTTTAAAGATGTACGATGTTCTGAGTAGGGGATTTTTACAATTCCGCTTGTAATATTGCAGGAAGCTGGAATTTCTTGATGTATTTTGTAAAATTCTTGAACATGGTGCCAAGTGCCCCAATGACAATGGGTATCATTGTTACATGTTTCATTCATAATTGCACAGTTTCAACGGCCAGGTTGTGATATTTCATGGTTTTTTTTTAGTTCTTTTTCTTGGACTTTGGCATCTCCTGGTACTGAAATATCAATAAATAAGAACTTTACTCCCTGGAGACACCAGAAGTCTGATTGAACTGGTAGTCACATGGCCTTTTTTGTTGCCCTGCATGAAGGAGAAGAGTGCTGGAAAGCAAGTTAGGGAGGGATTGGTGTGTGTTCTGGAATGGATTTTGCACTATCACTATTTTGAAATGGGGTAGAAATGAGAATGTGGCATTATCTTTTCTCTTGGATGGGGTAGAAGGGAGGATTTTGCATTATAATCGAAGTCTCATTTCCACCCCATTTCAGAAAATGAAGTTCTTCAAAAAAAGAAGCTCTTCCAAAAACGAAGCTCCAACTTCTTTTTTAGAAGGTCTGATTGAACCTTTTTTAAACTGATAGTCACATAGTCTTCTTAGGTTGTCCTGAATGGAGGAGAATAGAGCTGGAAATCAGGTTAGTGAGGAAATGGGATGGAAGTGGGGTTTTCAATTATGATTGCTTATAAGTAAGTAAGAACCAGAAAAAGAGGATTTTCTACTATTAGTAAAGAAATGAATGAGAAATCATCATTTTTATAATTATTCCTGAAGTGTGTTTGCATAAAAGGCAGCACTGATCACTGATCATAACCGCACAAGAACGGGAACTAAGCACCAGATCTATAGTAGCAGGGATTTACCACACTAGATGGAACCCAAGGGCTAGATCAGTGTCACTCAGCTAAAAGATGTATGGATTTTAACTCCCAGAATTCTCTAGCCAGTCATCAAGGAGTTTCCACAGAAGATTGTGGAGAATAATAGAGCTAAGAATCTGTGAGAGTTCCAGATTCAGAAGGACAGGCAGGCATTAGATAATCTACCAGACACTGTAGTGGTAGACAGATTAATAGACAAAGACCAGAAGACCTCAGGAGGCCAGGCAAGCAGCAAGAGGCAAAGCACCCCTTGACATGAGTGATGTGGAGTTAGTCATGCCCCCGAAGTCAAATGACTATCCAGTCATGCGTACCCAGTCACATGACCACAAAGCCACGCCCACAAAACCATGTCCATAGAATTGGCATTTTTGAATCCCACTACTGATTAGTTTGTAGTGCTTGTTCTTGAGCATCAAGTATTAAACCTTCCATTTCTTCCTTGATGGAAGAATAAGCCATGTCCATGTAAAGTTGTCAACACATTTTCCTTCTATGTTTTTCAAGTGCTGTCCATGCAAAGCTTTCATTTTCCATCTATTTAATCTATCTTCCAGCTTTATTTCCTTATATTTTGCCTCTGGTTATGTTGTTTTTATGATGTTCTCTGTTTTCAAAGACAGCAGCAATTTTTTTGTACTTTGGTTCACATAATCATTCTGTTATTGTTATTGTTGTTATTGTTATTATTTTTAAAAAATGAAACTCAGTCAACTAAACATTTAAAAATGTATCACAAATATCACTGACTGGCTCCAATAGTTGATACAGGTTGCTGACAGTATCCTAGGTATCAAGAAGAATCTTCTTAAAATGTATGTTGTTTTGAGTAGCACAATCTTTTGCAGCTTGCTGGCATTATAGTGATCAATGTCTGGAATACTCTACCTGACTCTGTAGTTTCTTCCCCAAACCCCAAAAACTTTAACCTTAGACAGTTTACTATTGACCTCACCCCTTTCCTAAGAGGTCTCTAGGGGGCGTGCATAAGCGCACCAATGTGCCTACTGTCCCTGTCCTATTGTTTATTTTATTTTTCTTATATGTACCCATCTCATGTATTCATAACTATGTATACACTTATTATCTTGCAAACAATTGACAAATAAAATAAAATAAATAAATAAAAATAAAGCTGCAAATTCTTGATGTATTTTGCAAAATTCTTGGACATTGTACCAAGTACCCCGATGACAATGGATATCACTATTACATGTTTCATCCAATAATTGCATAGTTTCGATATCCAGGTCATGATATTTCATAATTTTTTCCAGTTCTTTTTCATTAGAATTATGATTATACATTTTTGTCATTCTAATAAATGCAGCTAAATACTTAGGCCTTCTGAAACATTTTGGGATTTGGCTTCTTGAAATTCATTGAAAGCAAGAAAGAAAACACAGATATAAAACCACTATTAGACCAATATCTTTAAGGAAAATTTAAGGCAGTTACATGAGGGAAGCTAAGAAGTAATTCTCCATCACAATCTTCTTCCAAACTCTTTATTCAATTCCCACAACAACATAACTGTGCATGCTATCATGCTTCAAGGGGGAGTAGTATTGATTGTTTCCCAATTTCTGGACAACCATCTTATCCATAACACCAACATCTGGGTCTCTATCATCCAGATTTGGAACAGTAGAAATTAGTGGGTATTTTCCTCTATTTTTTTTAAAAAAACATACTTCTGAAGAAAATTAGGATGGTTGGAAAGATTTTTTTTTTAATTCAAATATATTATGAGGCTTATGGGTTCCAGGACACAAATTCAATAAGTATGGGACAAGTGAATATTGTAATATTAAAAACCAATTTTTAAACACAATTATCTTCTTGATTACCTATTCCCATTTATTCTTATTGGAGCTCAGAATAATGATCTAATAGTTTAAAAAGAAAAGATTCATGGAAACTCTCTAGGTCCTAAAGTTAACTTGGAAATATAACCACAGCTAATGCTTTGAAAGTCGCCTTCTTGTGTGACTCTACTTATCAACACATCCTGAAAATTATGAAAAAGTTGTTATAGAAGAGAAAAATGTCTGAACGTTAAATAAAAGTTTGCAGTCACACAGGTTCTCTGTATGTTTATTTTTCCAGTACTGTCTAACTTCCTGGTTTGTCTTATTTTCATGTTTACTTCATGCAAAGCAAGAGTGACATGCTAAACTATCTGTCATAGTTTCACAGAGTGAGTGTAATAGGAATATATATTTGTGTCCCTATATATCAAGGTATTGTCTTATATGTCATATTGATATGCTGATATGAGGGAATAATGCAGAATCCCCAAAGCACCCCCCAAAACCCAAACCCTTTATATTATATGGAAGATAACCAATTTATCTTCATTCAAGATATAAATATCAGTTTTATTTTTTTATTAATTGCTCCTTCTTATTCAAATCAGGTCTCAGAATAATGATATAGCACTTGGGAGAAAAAATGCAGCCCAGTAGTCCAGCTGCTGAAGCCAAAATGGAGAAGATCTCCACAGCAATCACATATTTTCCCTTGGTGCTCAAATAGGTGGGAACAAATGACACCCAGACACTGCAAAAGACCAACATACTGAAGGTGATGAATTTGGCTTCGTTGAAGCTGTCAGGTAAATTCCTAGCCAAGAAGGCCACTGTGAAAGTGACAGCGGTCAAGAGCCCCATAAAGCCAAGGACAGTATAAAACATTGTGGTTGAACCTTCGTTACATTCCAGGACAATTTCTTCAATCATGGAGTGCATGTCTGAATCTGGAAATGGGGGAGACATTGCCAACCACACTACACAGATGGTGAACTGAACCGTGAAGACAGATAGGACAATAGTGTTGGCCATCCTTCTCCCCACCCACTTCCTCATTTTGGAGCCTGGCTTTGTGGCCATGAAAGCAAGAACTACTATGGTTGTTTTACCCAAAATACAAGAAAGAGCTAAAGAGAAAGTGATGCCAAATGTAGTTTGTCGCAAGAGACATTTCACTTGATTAGGTTGCCCAATGAAGATCAGAGTGCAAAGAAAGGAGAGCAGGAGAGCAATGAGAAGTGTGTAGGTGAGGTTCCTGTTGTTGGCTTTGACAATGGGAGTGTCCTGGTGTTTAATGAAGATTCCCAGGACCACAGCTGAGATGACAGAAAAGGAGACTGCAATCATTACTAAAGAAATACCCAACAGCTCTTGGAAAGTTAAATAAGTGACAGTTTTTTGAAGGCAATTATCTTGACCCTTGTTTGGATATTGATCCTCTGGACATGGGAAACAGTCATCTAAGTCTGGGGAAAAAGAACGAATAACACTGTTTCACAGAACCATGATAGGTTTTAAGCATGAAGAATTGATAGCATACCTTATTTACTAAGATATCATGACTTCATATTATCTTTTTTTTAAATAATATACAAAATGCGCTAAAGTATACAACCTATCAGATAAGATTTTCAGACACCATAATACTTATTCTTAATAAATTTATATTTATTAAATTATCCATATATTCAACATATTCCTTTGCTTACCCATTTGGTCAGCTATCTTCCCTTCTGGACACTGTCTACAGTCATAGCAACAGGATAATTTCCCTTCAATTTTTACCTTGCTGGAGCCAGAAGGACATTTCTCATTACAGATGGAAAGAGGCATTGTCTGTTATAAATAAAATGAGATTTCTTTCATATGAAGAATGTATGTGTTGGGAGTGTCCATTTCATCCAATATACACACCTAAACTCTTCCCATCCTCATAATTCCTTAGTGTCCAATTTCACCATTTTCTTTTATTTTGAATTCATCAAAATTCAATTCAATTCAATTAATTTGTTCCTCAATCTATAGCAAGTAGAAGAGGTGTGAACTTCAACTGCCAGAATTCCCCAGCCAGGATTTTGAAGTTTGGAATTGAAGTCCACACCTCATAAATTTCCCGAGTTTAAGAAACAAGCACCTGCTGTTTTTGAACTGAAATATTGATTTTAAATATATATTTGCATTCTATTTTATCATATACCAATTTATCTTATTGCTTTCTCTTAGCTTACCTCAATTTCATTGCATTGAACTCAGTCCTCATGCATTGATCTGGTCAACTGACTAATTGATATGCTAAACTGACTAATCGCAAAATCCACTCCTACAATTATTTAGATGATTTTGGATTGGAGGTAATCAAAGGTTATGGGCATTTCAATAGGTTGTTGTCGTGATAGTCATTTAATCATTTATTTCTGTGGATGAATGAATACGGGATTTCTTACAAACTGAAAAACAAGACACACCTGGTTAAATACAAGGGGCCAAACAGCATCCATGGTAGAAATGGTGTGGAACTTGTCTGGGGGAGCCATGGGATCAATGCTTCCAATTTGGACTCTTAAAAAGGACATGTTTGGAAATGTGACCCAATTGAAAACATCAAACCCAGTTTCAAATTCTCCATTGGGGCCAAAAGAAACCTGTTCTCCAGCACTGTTGTTAAAAGAGACTTGCTGCAAAAAATGGTGGAGCTGAATGAAAAATCAAAGTAATATAAATATTAACTGGATTCCTTGAAATCATATGGAGAAACCTCAGTTCCTCCTGTTTTGCTTACAGTCAATGGAATGCCATTTTTTTCATCAATCTACACTGTTTTTAATAGAAAAACAAATAAAATATAATTGAGAACCATTTAAATTTGAAATTTTCTTCATGCTATTGATTGACAAAGTCTTTACATTTAAAACTGTTAAATATACAAGTTGTAGATTAAATAAGATCCTTTAAATATTATTTCATAAATAAAGTACATATTTAGAGTTTTGCAGCATTAATTCAGCTCCAGAAAAATAAACACAGATGGCTGTGCTTATTTACAGCACTTATAAACTTAATAAAAAGGTTTTATAAACCAGTTGTAGATTTTTCCAACATGCAGTAAACTCAGACTGAAATATATTGCAAATCACTTCAGCTGACAAGCAAATTAATGTGGTATATGCAGTACAATGCTGTGAAATATGTGGAGATTTCTTCATTGGGAAAACAAAACAACTCCTTCATAAAACATTATAACATATTTTTACTTGAAGTCAAAAGAGTCATCAAACTATATGTACCAATAACAACTCCAAAATCCAGAAAAAGCAGATTACCCATAACAATAAGGAAGCTTCAATCCAAAAATAGATAACTTTGGCAGAAAAACAAATCTTGTCATGTTTCCAACTTCAAAAACCGATACAAAAATTTATGCCATGAGGTAAAGACTGAATGCACCAATTATTACATTGAACAAGAGGAAAACCTTCTATGCACTAATTCCACCAACACTTTCTAAAATTCTGTAAACAACAAACTAAAAGACTCAAGGTCGATTCCATCCCTGAAAGGACCTAATGGTAAAGACTGCAATGACGACACAATTAAAGACAACCTCTTTAACACATTCTTTGGCTCAGTATTTTTAAACAGCAATGGATCATGCCCAGTATATCCCAGTCAAACCACAGATGATTACAAGGATCTAATACATATTGATTTTAGAGAAGACAATGTTGAAAAAGGACTGTACAATCTAAAGCCATCCCTATCTATTGGACCGGATGGAATAAGTGCCTACTTCTTAAAAAAACTATCTACTGCCATAGTCGAACCTCTTAGCATAATCTTTGAAAAATCTTTCAGGATGAGCTCCTTGACAAAACAATGTTTGAACTGGATTATGCTAATATCTGTCTGATGGGAGATTTTCATGGAATAATAAATGACAAAAGGGACTGTAAAACACAAAAAAACAGCAAAGAAAACTAGAAAGAAATTGCAAAAATCCTTCTTTCGAATGGTAGATGAGATAAACTTAAAAGATGCATGGAGAGAGAGAAATGTGGAAAAAAACAATATACTTTTTATTCAAATAGACATGCATCATGGTCTAGAATAGATATAATATGGACGTCAACAGAATTTCTTTCTAACACACAAGACATTGAAATAGAAGAAAGTCCCTGGGCAGATCAGAATCCAATGACACTTGGAAATTAGAAAAAAGGAGATCTAGATGGATTTTAAATAATACCATATTAAAGGAAAAAGACTTTAAACAGAAAATTGAGAGAGAATTGACGTTTTTCTTTAAAGAAAACACAAAAGAGGATACATCATTACAGAACCTCTGCGGCATGATGAAGGCTTATACAAGAGGCTTGATAATGGATGATACAAGGAAAAGAAATATAAAACAGAAAAAAACAGCTTTAAAATATTGGAAGATGACTACAAGAAGTTGGAAAAGGAACTTCAGAAATTTCCACAAAAAAGGACATTAAAATTAAAATGAACATAACTAAACATAAAATGGGGCTAATTGAAAAAGAAGAAATAGCACAAAAAATTAAAAATGCTAAGCAGAACTATTTTGAAGATGCAAACAAACTAGGCAGATGGCTAGCATATTAATTGAGAAAGGAAAGAGACTTGAGAAGGATAAATCAATTGATAAATGAACAAGGACATGTATGCTATGGAAATGCACAGAAGAAAACAATTATTCAGGATTATTATAGAAAACTGTACCATCAAGAGAATGTTCAGGAAGAAAGAATTCAACAATATTTACAGGAAGCAAATTTGCCTCAGATACTTAAAGAAATTGAAATAACATTAGAAAGTAACATAACAATGATGGAATGAACAGAAGCTTTAAAAAAGCAAAACATTGGGAAAGCACCAGGTCTGGACGGTTTGCCAGTGGAATTTTATAAGACATTCCAGGAAACATTGAATCTTCACTTATTAGAAGTTATGAATGAAGTTATGACAAAGAAGAGAATACCCAAAACATGGTCAGATGCATATATCACACTTGCACTGAAGGAGGACACAGACCCGCGGCAAGTTCAAAACTACAGACCAATATCACTATTAAATTCAGATTATAAAATTTTTCTTCAATTCTGGCAGAAAGACTGAAAAGATACTTAAACAATTTTATTCACCCTGATCAAAATGGATTTCTGCCAAAGAGACAGATTAAATATAATATGAGAATAATTTTAGATACAATGGAATACTATGAGGTACATTCTGAAAAACAAATGGCTCTGATATTTTTTAGATGCATAAAAAGCTTCTGATAAATGGAGAATTAACAGGCTTTAGATATAAAACAAGGGACTAGACAAGGCTGTCCACTGTCACCTCTGTTGCTTGTATTAACACTGGAAGTGCTAAATAGGAACATCAGAGAAGAAAAAGAAATAAAAGGAATGAAAATTTAAAAAAAGAGTATAAATTACAGATGACCTGGTATTTATATTAGAGGATCCATTGGAGTCAGCACTTAAACTGATCGAAAAGATAGAAGAGTATGGGAAAGTATCAGGAAAATAAATAAAGATAAAACAAAGATTTTAGCAAAGAACATGTTAGTAAGATGAAAGAACGAATTGGAGGATGTTTTGGGGATCCAGGTCACAAATAAGGTTAAGTATTTAGGGATACACATAACACCAAGATGTAGCACACATAAGGAGGATAATTATCTTAAACTTAAACAAGAGATTGCGACAGACTCGATAAAATGGGAAATTTACAATTATCACCGATTGGGAGAATATCTACAATTAAGATGAATGTATTGCCTAGAATCTTATATTTATTCCAGACACTTCCAATCAGATTAGGAAATAATTTTTTGAAGATTTAAACAAAATAGTGCTAAAATACATTTGGTAGGAAGAAAATGAGAATAAAACTTAAATTGCTACAATATGCAAGAATAAGAGGAGGATTCGCATTGGCCCAGTTGGGAATTATACTACCAAGCGACGAGTTTGATGTGGGTAAAGAAGTGGATAACACTAAAGAATACCAGACTTTTGAATTTAGAAGGACATGACTTGCTGTTAGGGGGGCATGCCTTCCTCTGATATAAAGGAACTAAAACACAGGGGTATTTTAGAACCCATAATATTTGAGAGGTGTTGTTTCTAAACTGGGAGAAGATATTAATATTATTATAAAAATATTAGTATTATTTAAAAATTCCACTATGTATATCTACTATTGAAGCTTTTTCCTATCCAATAATATATAAAAAGAAACAAACAGCTAGATATGGTTAGAGTTTGAATGAAAAGGGTGAACTTAAATCTATGCAAGCATTGGAAGAACAAGGTGTAAAAATGAATTGGTTTTCATATTTTTAAATACAATCTAGATTTGATAAAGATGTTAAAACAGAAGTTATCTATGATAAGTTGACTGATTTAGATAAAATTTTGATAGGTATTGATGAAAATGTATTCAAAAAACTCTATGGACATTTGCTAGATTTTAAATTAGAGGAAGAACAAGTAAAAGTAACAAGGATTGCGTGGGGAAAATTTTTTGGATATGGGATAGACTTAGATAGGTGGCAAAAATTGTGGTCTAATGAGAATGTCAATTGCATATAATGAAAATTTGTAAAAGATGTTTTACAGGTGGCACTTACCCCCGACAAGAATTGTGAGGATGTCCAAGAATAAATCGGATAAATGTTGGAAATCTCATCAGATACCTGATTCATATTACCATATTTGTTGGACATTCAAAAAAATATTGGACTACATCCACACATGGTTGGAAAAAGTGACAAAACAACACATAGACTTTAAACCTAATATATTTTTATTGGAAATTATACTGGAAATATATTGTAAAGAATTGAAATATTTGATTATAAATGTTTTAACAGCGGCTAGAATTGTATTTTCTAAGAATTGGAAAAATGAAAAAATACCTATACAGGAGGAAATTATTAAAGAAATAGATTAGTAAGTCTCACAATAAAAGTTAATAGATTGATATAGAATACTATATAAAATATATAACAATTGGATGAATGTATGATTAAATCATAATTAATCATATAAAATGATGGAAAAATAGTTTAGTCAAATGAATGTTTAATAATTGATATTACATAAGCACAAGCTAGATTGATAAGGTGAGAATTTGTATAACTTGTGAGTAATGGTAAGAAAAGGATAGCACAAAAGATTGTAACCAACTGACACACTGTATGTATATAATTGAAACAGGGATATATGTATTTTTTTTGTATGTTTGTTGTAAAAAATAAAAACTTTTTTAAAAAAATGATCTAATACATATTGATTTTACAGTAGACAATGTTGAAAAAGCACCACGCAATCTGAAACCACCTCTATCTATTGGACCGGATGGAATATGTGCCTACTTCTTAAAAAACTATCCGCTGCCATAGCCGAACCTCTAAGCATAATCTTTGACTAATCTTTCAGGGCCAGCTCCTTGCCAAATCTACGGTCATAAACCACAGTCATCCTCATCTTCAAAAAGGGAGACGCCAGCCTAGTTGAAAATTACAGACCAATCTCTTTATGCTGCGTCACCTGTAAAGTCATGGAATTAATTACTAACCAATACATTATCCTCCACTTAGAGACAAACAACCTACTCTCTAATAAACAATTTGGTTTAAATAAAAAACTGTCCTGTAATCTGCAACTCTTACACTGCAAAAACATATGGACTACACAACTCAGATCAAAGCAATAGATGTAATCTACATGGATTCTGTAAAGCTTTTGATTCAGTTGTACATGGCAAACTACTCCTCAAACTAAAATCTTATGGTATCTCTGGACACCTGCATAACTGGATAGAAGCATTCCTGTCAAAGAGACAACAAATGGTCAAATTTGGAGCGTCCTATCAAATTCTGTATCTGTGAGCAGTGGTGTTCCCCACGGCACTGTTCTAGGACCAACTCTCTTCATACTTTACAGAAATGACCTCTGTAATCATATTAAGAGTAACTGTGTTCTCTTTGCTGATGATGTAAAGCAATTCAGCACCGCAGACAATACTGCTACCCTTCAAAAAGACATTGATTATGTCAGAATGGTGAATCAAATGGCAACTTCAAATCTCAATAAATAAATGCTCTGTCTTACATATTGGCAAAAAAAAAATCAGAAAATAAAATACAGGCTGAATAGTCAAGACCTTCTTGAGGATCCAAACTCATCTCTATCATCTCTAATGATAGCCAAAATGGCATTAAGAGTTGTTAACCTAATTTTACGTAGCTTTTTCTCTGGTAATATTACACTAATAACTAGAGCATACAAAACATTTGCTAGACCAAAATTCGAAAACAGCTCATCAGTCCGGAACCCACATTACATATTTGATATTAGCACAGTTGAGAAAGTCCAGAAATATTTCACCAGAAGAGTTCTCCACTCCTCTACTTGTTGCAGAATACCTTATGCCACCAGACTTGAAATTCTAGACCTAGTCAACCTAGAACTACGTTGCCTGCATATAATACAGTACATAAAATTATATATTGTAATGTCCTACCAGCTTCAACCATAACAATACAAGAGCACACAACAGATACAAACTCGAGGTAAAATGCACCAAACTTGATTGCAGGAAATACGACTTCAGCAACAGAGTAGTCAATGTCTGGAATACTCTACCTGACTCTGTGGTTTCTTCCCCAAAGCCACAAAACTTTAACCTTAGACTTTCTACAATTGACCTCACTCCTTTCCGAAGAGGCCTACCATCCCTGTCCTATTGTTTCTTTTTTTTTTCTTATATGTATCCATGTATTCATAACTGTCATGCCCCTGGTGGAGACTGACTCTGAGGAAGAGGAGGAATAGCCAACAGGGAGTGGTAGTGTGGTTCCAGATGTGGTGGAGGAGGTTGGGGAAGGGGAGAAGCTGGCTGAACAGTCAGAGGAGGATCCAGGCCCATCCCCTATCCATCCTAGGTCATGCAGGGAGGAGCGGATTATGGAAAAGCGAGGTCTACTCAGGAGGAGATTACCATGATCTTCCTCATCAATGCAGGGATTTTTGGTTTTCCTTTTGCCTCATTATTTACTTTTGTGACTTTAAACTTTGCCTAATAAAACAGTGAAGTTAAGTTGAAGGCATTACCGGACTTTAATGTATATTTTGGGTTTGGGGTTATTTTGAGAGGCTACAGGTCATCAAATTTTGATTCCAGCCACCCCTTCAACTTATTTTTGCTTTTTGTGGGGTGACCATGGATCAGCTTATAGCAGAGATTGCCCAGGTAACCAGCAAGTGGCTCTTTTGACTGCACAGGTGGCACAAATGTAAGCTGCCTGGCCACACCAAAAATTCCCAGTAGAAGTGCCAGATAAATTTGATGGTTCGCTGGCCCAATTTCCAGCATTTTTTGGACAGTGCCAACTGTACATGAGCCTTCCACCTGAGGACTTTCCCAATGTCTGGGATAAAGTGGGGTTTTTGATTAGTTTGTTGTCAGGCTCTGCAGTATGTTGGGTGATGCCTCTGCTGACCCAGCCCAACCAGGTGTTGGACAATTACGCTGAGTTTTGCCATCAGTTTCAGGCCATGTTTGAGGACCCTGTTTGAAGACAAACAGCAAACAGACGTTTGAGAGAGTTGAAGCAGGGACGTGGCTCACTCATGGATTATATTGCTAGTTTTCGGGTGGTTGCTCAGGGTGTACAATGGAATGAGGCAGCACTATTAGACCAGTTCCAGGAGGGTTTGTCATTGGAGCTCCTGGATGAGTTGGCGTGCACTGAATGCCCTCGCACCCTTCAGAAGCTCATGCATCTGTGTCTTCGTATTGATGCTAGACATCAACAACAACGGGTGCAATGATGGACAGAGACCGTACCTGCTTCCAGCAAGAGGGCACCCTTGGTGGAAGTGCCTTTGGAGAAACCCATGCAGTTGTGGGCTGGCTACCCTCACCTGACTCAAATAGAAAGGAGAGGCATTGTCATGATGGTTTATGCCTCTATTGTGGCAATCGAGTGCCATTTTGCGGCCAAGTGTCCTGTTAAGACATCCACAGCAGTGATGCCTGTGGTGGCAGGAAACAAGCATCGTTTGGCCTATGGGGTTCTGTAGGTCAGGGTGTAAAGTCCTTAGGCCTGCCATCTTCACCAACCTTGCCACTCTCACCACCTTTGACATCTCCACCACAATTGTTAGTGGTGAAGCATCTTGTGCTGAAAGCAAGTATGCTCGAGCCTGGTGTGTGAGCAGTGGAGATCCAAGCCTTGGTCATGTCAGGGGCCACAGCCAATTTCACGGATGCTCATTTTGTAGAGCAGTGGTTCATTCCTCAGCAACAGGTGTTCCTGCCAGTAATGGTAGAGATGATTGATGGTTGGCCCCTTCGTTTGGGACCTGTGGTTGCTTCAACGAAACCCCTTTGCATGTATATTGGGCAGCATGTGGAGGAAACCATGTTCTACGTTACTGCAGTGCCTCATTTTCCAGTGGTGCTGGGTTTGGAGTGCTTACAGGCCCATTATCCACAGATTGTTTGGTTGCCTGGAGCTGTGCAGTTCCTTGATAGGAAGTGCGCCAACTATTGCTTGCACTCCTGTGCCGGGAGTGTGGCTACCCCTGTGGACCTGGATGTACCTGCGGAGTTTTGCTGATATGATTGGAGAGAACGAGGTGGATCAGTTGCCTCTGCATCGGGCATATGACTGTCCAATCGACTTACTGCCTGATTCAAAATTGCCATTGGGTCAGATATTTTCCCTGTCGGAACCGGAGTTGGCTGCTTTTTGGGATTTTATTGAGAAGAACCTCTGGAAAGGGTTTATCAGGCCTTTTTGTAAAGCAGAAATCATGGGAGCTACATTTGTGTTGTGATTACCGCAAGTTGATTACAATAACAGTGACAAATTGGTACCCGCTTCCCCTCATCCCTGAACTGATTGAGCGGCTTTGTCAAGCTAACATCTTTATGAAATTGGACCTGCGTGAGGCCTACAATCTGGTTCATATTCACGCAGGGGACAAGTGGAAAATGGTTTTTTACCATGCCTATTCATTGGCTGACCTTGTTACCAAGCTATATCCCAGTTCATGAATATACAACATTATAAGTTATATATTTAAACTTTTTCAATATCTTCATTTAATTTTCAAACTTCATCCAATTTTGCATGCAAGATCTTTGTTATTCAGATCATTCAGAACATATTTTAAAAATAATGATAGTTTCTTTTAAAAAAGAAATCATTTCTTCATATAACAAAGCCAATAATTATATGTAAAAGGTTGGACCATGAGGAGAGGTATTTCATAAAAAATAGGAAATACAAATAAATAAATATTCTTTCATTTTTTGTCCAAACAAGAAGGAAATGAGAAAAAAAATCCAGATTACAAACTAAACAATATGGTATACGCAGTACAATGCAATGAAATATGTGGAGATTTCTTCATTGGGGAAACAAAAAAACTCCTTCATAAAACATGGCACAACATGAGAAAGTAAATCCATGAGGATATCAACAGTCTGCATTAAAAAATTTTTTTTTGAAGACAACGAAGTCCACATTTTGGACAGAGAAGACTGCTGGTTTGAAAGACAGATCAAAGAGGCCCTATGTCAAAATTGATCAGCTCTCTCTCAACAGAGTGGGAGAGATACCACATCATCTATCTCCAGTCTACTACACAGTCCTTTAAAATCAGTACTTTTATACCGGATCATCCTTTATTTTGCATTAGCAAATGTTACCTGCCACGTTGATTGAATAAAATGCTTCTGCCTCCTCTGATCAAATTTTCGACCATCTTTGAGTTGGGAGGCATGCAAGGCCCTCAGTGCATGTGCCACAGCATAGACTGCATTGTAGATGCTGTAACTAAGTGCACCCATGGTGGTCTCAAAGACAGAATTAGGAAGAGTGTCCAGCTTCTCTTTTCCAGTGCAGATCCTTTCAGCATTCTCATCTGAAATATCACTAGAAAATGAGCATTCAAATACATCTTTCCAGAAATCCCTAATAAAGCCATTGTCTTTTTCAAAAATTGGGTTTTTTGTCTGCATAAATTGTTGGAATCCTATTAGCTCTTTTGAATGAAGTGCAAAGGAAATTGCACCATGGAGAAAATCAAGGGAGAATGGTCTTTGCATTAGAATAGAGGTGAATTCCATTTGAGCTGACATGATCCAAACTTTGGCTTTTCTCTCCTTTGGAATATCATCAGAATCTAAAAGAGAGAGCATCATCCTCAATGGCACTGTGTTTTCAGCATTCAAGATCACAGCAATGACTGTACTCCCCATGATTATTCTATATAATTTATCTGCTTCCTCCACCATTTCAGCAGCTTCATTACCATACATCATTTGGGGAATACATTCTGTAAAGTCAAAGCAGATTCCTCTCTCAGAAAACATGGAAAGACTCTTTTGAATGAACCTTTCCCTATCTTCCTCGAACATAGAAATCATTCCAACCCAGATCCATCCAAAATGCAACAGTAAGTGCAAGATTCCTTTAAATTGGTGGATCTCATCAGGGAACATCCATTTTACAAAAAGTGCTGAATTCTCATTATATGTCAAGGGTGGTGCTCCAAATGAGATCTAAGTGGGGAAAAGACAGAAGAACCAGTGTTTTTTAGAAAAAAAATATAACAGACTAATGCACATATCTTTATCTACTAACTGGGCCTGAGTGGTGTTCCAGGCAGGATCCTAAAAATGAATTTTTTACCAAATAGTATCTGCAAATTTAGTTCTGCTCATCAAGCAAAGAGTAGAATCCTTTCTTCGTAATCTTCATATCTACTAACTTCCTCATCATTAAATAACACATATTTTTTGTTTCCAGAATCCTTTTTATAGGAGTGATTATCAGGACTCAACATTTGAAAATAATACAATAGTGGACTTTCCATCTTGCTCCATATTTTACTCACCTGGGGCAATTTATAGTTGCACAGAATGGTTGCCATATTGAGACAGGTTTTAGTCTGGGGTCCTCCAATGATGGCCACCATATTTGTCTGGTCATCACATTTGTAATTTGGGATAAATTTATCTTTTGTAGATAGAAATTCCATTGCTAAAAGGTAAGTTGTATAATCCTCAGGATAGTTGGTAGCGATGTGGAAACCGAGGCTAACATTGGACAAAATCCCAGAATTTTCATTGATGTCCTTTACAGCAAATGCCAGAGCCAAAGTGTGTTGGTAATTTTGGGTGAGGAAGCTTTTGGGGGAGAATTATAAACTGAATGAATATACTTCTGCTTTAGATTCGGACAGTAAATATTTTAAAAATATGTTTGTGTGTGTATGCATATATACATAGTACATAGTGCGTGCATATGTGTGAGTTTGGACATGCATTCATATATACTTACACACACAAAAAAAAAAATCTGGAAAACCATAATTTGATTATATGATAGGGAATCGTAGATAGGGTGGAGCAGTAAGCTAAAATTGAACCGAGAAAGCATTTGTACCTGCTTTCTTCTGTATTTAAGATTCTTCTTCTGTACTTAATATTTTAAATTCATGATAAAATATCTCTTCCAGAATGAATTTGGATGCTAAGGTAGTATTTGATTTCAGTTTTGTCTATATTTTTCCCAATTTTTTCGAAGAGTAGGAAGTCAGTTCCATGTTTCCACAATAGAATTGTAAAAACTACAAAAGTTTCTCAAACACATCAGAGGGCTTAGTGTTCTAATTTTTGGTTGAGATGAAATGTGAAGAAGCTTCGGATTATACTGAAGAGATCTTTCAATCTTTTTAGTGTCCTAGAAAGTTGATTTGTCTCAATTTAACCTCCAGTGATTGAACAAGCTGAATTTCTCCCAGTTATGGAATGAAAAATGGCTAACCACGGACACTGGATTAGCATACTGACCACTAGCAACTGAAATATTTCAACAGAAAAATGGAAAATAAATAATACAGTATAGGTAAAAATAAGAAGAGGAGCTGGAGGAGTAGAAACAGGGGGATACTTACATGTACTTATCAAGTACTTCATGAGAAGGAAGACTTTGGAAAGTGATCTCATTTGAAAGAAAGAAGACTTGATAAATAATTGCAGCAATGATTAAGTCTCCAGACTGATAATACTTGTGAATGACTGGAAGAGGACTACTGAGCTTGCAATTGTAAATAGGAGAAATTAACAGGGTAGGAAAAAAAGATAAAACTACAGTCCTGATCATAACCAACTCAGTGTAATATGTAGTCATTATAGACATTAAAGAGCAACTGCTATGTTACCATTCAACCAATGCCATGGGTTGGGCACTCATTTACGTTACTAAAGATAATACAATGAAGGTTATCTGGAATTAAGACAAGGATGTATCACAGATCAAACACAAAGCCTTTTTTTTTCTCCATGAAGGCAGATCTTTATATTTCTGTGCAGATATGAATGCTATGTAATGTCTTAATCTTAGGGTCATAATTTTGTCAGTGTCTACTGAAATTCCCTTGAGAGATAAAGTAGAAGGGACACTGACTATACTAATTAGTAATCAGTGCTATTATTTTTTCCAAAAGTACTGTCTTTGAAGAATAACAGAAGGAAACATATTTACCACATCTCACTACTCACTGCAACATTGCTATGAACCTTTGAAACTAATACACAAAGTAGAAAGCGGTGCAGTGGGAGGTTATATCCACAAAGAAGAAAGCAAAATACAATTAGAAAGAAAAAGAAACATGTCTGTTGAAATCATAGTGTTCTCTCCTTTGTTAAATACAGGATCTACCTTATAAAGTGGTACTGTAACAATTACTTAAGCTTTAGAAGGATTTACTGATCCCATATCCCATAAGCCTGTGCATTTTGTTAAGTGGGACCTAGCAGGAAAGCACTTTCTGCCCTCGCCTTATCTTGGAAATCTTTCTTGCTCTCAAGATGTGGCTGGCCCCAATCCATCATCCTTCTGGAAGGCTCTTAAAAGTCAAATGTCCTGGAGATCATATCTTAGAGGGGATCCTACTACATCACGTTATATGACAGAAAATGGTCTGTCTTGACATGACACAATATGATATTTAATTGAAGTGCACTGTCGGTTATCCTATTTTGCCATTTAGTTTCTATCTTTGTAATTTAGTATGGAATAAATCAACAAATGGAAGTTAAAATCAAATACTAATCTACTTTTACAAACAACTGCTATTTTTATTTTTTGTTCTTTTTTGTTCTTTTTTCTTTATTTTTCTTCTGCCATTTATACCATTTAAACCCCATATCTATTATTAAATCATCCATATATTCAATATATTACTTTCCTTACCTATTTGGTAAGTTATCTTCCCTTCTGGACACTGTCTACAGTCATAGCTGCAGGATAATCTCCCTTCTATTTTTACCTTACTATAGCCAAAAGGACATTTCCCTTTACAGATGGAAAGAGGAATTGGAAATCTTTCACTTGAGAGCATACATGTTGGAAGTGTTTATTTTATCAAGTATATATACGCTAACTTATCACATCCTCATCAAAACTAAGTGTCCCATTTCCCCATTTTCTTTTGTTTTAAATTTTAAAAAGAGTATACTCGCAATATTGCATCCTATTTTGATTGCCACAATAGAAAAAGATGTGAAGAGTATAGACAGAGTGCAGAGAACTGCAACCAAGATGATTCAGGATTGGAGGCTAAACCATATGAAGAACAGTTGCAAGCAGTCTTCCAATATCTTAGGGCCTTCTATAAAGAAGAGGCATTCAACCTATCTCTAGGATTCATTTCATTATATATATTGCATTATTTTTTAACATATCCCATTTTATTTTACTGTTTTATCTTCTGTAATTTTATTGTATTTTACTGTATCTGATCCTCATTTTAATAATATGACCCACTGAGTAATTAGTAGAGATAACTACTATGGTTTGTACTGGGATGATGTTACACTGGAACTAAATTAATAAATATTATTTCATTACTTCAATACTTAAACACTGATTACTTCATTACCTCAAAACATAACTTTTCTACCTCATGACCCATACCAATGATTAGATAATGATGTCTCTAAAACAATTTCTATAAAATAATTAATTTATCAATTGATTAATTTTCTTATTGTTTGATTGATTAGTGTGGTTAGAAGGTTTAGTGCAAATAGTATGATTACTGATCAGTGTAAATGATCAGTGATTTATGTAATTTAATTGATTAGTAAAATTAGTGGTTTCATGAATTTAATTGACCAGTGTGATTAGCGATTAGTGTAATTAATTGATTGGGCTGATTGTTGCTTAGTGAAATTATTTGACATGGGTGATTATTGTATTTTATTAATTAGTGTTGTTAGGTATAACATAGGTCACCTAACTAGTTTGGGTAAAATAATAT
>NW_020770103.1:8941-31217 GCF_900518735.1 Pseudonaja textilis
AAAATATAACAAAAAAGGGGGAATAAGACAAATAATTACCTAATTCTCAATGGAAGTTATTAATGGCTATTAAACATGGTTTGTGTGTCTACACATACACACAAATACACAAACACAGTTTCTCCATATTGACAGGCATTATACTACTTGTTGAGGGTCAAAATAAAAGACCTTTTGTTCATGTCCTGTCTTTGAATTTCTCAATAACATCTAGGAATAAAACTTCGCCCTGATTCAGCAGAAAACCTTACTTTATTAAACTAGCTTTATTAATATTAAAGAGGCTAGACAAGCTATCCTGGATATCTTTTAAATTGTAGTAATGACACCAACTGTTTATGTTTGTGTGTGCAGAACTAAGTATATATTTTGGGGAAACCATATATAAACACTACGGTACATTAAGAATATCTTGGAATGTTTTCTTCATGCACTTGACCCATTTCATTTATGTCTTCTCTCTGTTGTCTTTTAAGAAAAACCAAACTTACTTCCTCCTGGGGATTCCAACGCTGCATCTTTATGTAATCTACTCCAATTAAGCTGATTAAAATCAATGTACAAATAATCACTTTAATCATTAAGGAATATCTTTGAAATACAAAGGAAATAACTTTATGCTCCATCCATTCTTATTCATCCCCACTTGCTTTTTTTAATTTAAAGGCTGTACACCCTAGAAGTTTTAAGAAGGGATGGTGTAATCCTTAGTTTAAATTATTTTTAAAGTTATGTCTAGTTTGCCCCATCCTTTTGAAATGTGCCAACAATGCAGCAAATGTCCCATCTGAAGGCCAGTCAGTAAAATATACAATCATGGCATTTCACTCATCTAGAAAATTGTTAAAGATCAGGGGATTCTCATAAACCCATGAGATATGGATTAAGAGGATGCAATTGAGAAAATAATCAACAGAAATCAGGGATTCTAACAGTAATACAAATCTTAAAAATTAATATCTATCTATCTAGACAGGTAGGTAGGTAGGTAGGTATAGGTATAGATATATTGTATATAATATAAAATGATATATAAATTACGGGTAAAGTTTTACCTATTCTTGTAAAATACTACATTATGAAATCCTTTTCACAATGAACACTTGTAACATGAATGAAATAAATATGAACACAATGAATATTAACAAATTATGCCATATACTTTTTAAGATTCAAATACATGTAATCAGGTGCATGAAATATTATCCTGGGAAAAATACATTCATAAGGGCAATAAATAATGAAGCCAAGTGAAACTCATGATAGTGATAAAAAAATTGCTGATCAGAGTCACTTTGATATTAAGATAGGCAGTTTATATATTTTGTTATATAAATAAATAATTTTTTTAAAAAAAATCATACTACAGTTGTGCTCCTGAGTTTACATACCCTGGCAGAATTTATGATTTCTTGGCCATTTTTCAGAGGATATGAATGATAACACAAAAACTTTTATTTCACTCGTTTTTAGTGGTTGGCTGAAGCCATCCATTTATTATCAATCAACTGTATTTAAATTTTTTAAATCTTTTAAAATCATAATGACAACAGAAACTTCCCAAATGACCCTGATCAAAAGTTTACATACCCTGGTGATTTTTGATGTACACAGGTTGGCACAAAGAGGTTTGAATGGCTATTAAAGGTAACCATTCTCACCTGTGATCTGTTTGCTTGTAATTAGTGTGTGTGTATAAAAGGTCAATGAGTTCCTAGACTCCTGACAGACCCTTGCATCTTTCATCCAATGCTGCACTGACGTTTCTGGCTTCTGAGTCATGGGGAAAGCAAAAGAATTGTCAAAGGATCTGCGGGAAAAGGTAGTTGAACTGTATAAAACAGGAAAGGGATATAAAATGATATCCAAGGAATTGAGAATACCAATCAGCAGTGTTCGAACACTACTCAAGAAGTGGAAAATGAGGGGTTCTGTTGAAATCAAACCATGGTCAGGTAGACCAATTAAAATTTCAGCCACAACTGCCAGGAAAATTGTTCGGGATGCAAAGAAAACCCACAAATAACTTCAGGTGAAATACAGGACTCTCTGAAAACATGTGTTGTGGCTGTTTCAAGATGCACAATGAGGCGGCACTGGAAGAAAGATGGGCTGCATGGTCGAGTCGCCAGAAGAAAGCCATTACTATGCAAATGCCACAAAGTATCCCGCTTACAATATGCCAAACAGCACAGAGACAAGCCTCAAAACTTCTGGCACAAAGTCATTTGGAATGATGTGACCAAAATTGAGTTTTTTGGCCACAACCATAAATGCTACATTTGGAGAGGAGTCAACAAGGCCTATGATGAAAAGTACACCATTCCTACTGTGAAACACAGAGGTGGATCGCTGATGTTTGGGGTATGTGTGAGCTACAAAGGGACAGGAAATTTGGTCAGAATTGATGGCAAGATGAATGCAGTATGTTATCAAAAGATACTGGAGGAAAATTTGCATTCATCAGCCCAGAAGCTGTGCATGGGACGTACTTGGACATTCCAACATGACAATGATCCTAAACACAAGGCCAAGTCGACCTGTCATTGGCTACAGCAGAATAAAGTGACGGTTCTGGAGTGGCTATCTCAGTCTCCTGACCTCAATATCATTGAGCCACTCTGGGGAGATCTCAAACGTGCAGTTCATGCAAGACAGCCCAAGAATTTACAGGAACTGGAGTTTTTTTGCCAGGAAGAATGGGCAGCTTTACCATTTGAGAAGATAAAGAGCTCATCCACACATACCACAAAAGACTTCAAGCTGTCACTGAAGTTAAAGGGGGCAATACACCGTATTAAGAACTGGGGTATGTAAACTTTTGATCAGGGTCATTTGGGAAGTTTCTGTTGCCATTTATGTTTTTAAAAAAGAGTAAACACGGTTGATAAATGGCTTCAGCCAACCACTAACCATGAGTGAAAGAAAAGTGTTCGTGTTGTCATTCATATTCTCTGAAAAAAGGCCAAGAAATCATAAATTCTGTCAGGGTATGTAAACTTATGAACACAACTGTATGCAGTATGTGTTAGTTTTGCAATATAAAATTATGCTATCCCGGCAGGCCAGGGGCTGGATGGGTCATGTGCAAGCCATGGCTCTGCAAAGGCAAAAAGCATCACAATATATAAGTCATGTGACGCTTGTTTTTGTTGCAATAGTCTAATTATTTATTATTATTATTTCTCTGGGAAACATATTTTGTGATCTTTTATAGTACTGTTATAACAAGTAGTCATTTTAGCCACCTGAAGATAAAGCATGTTTCATTTAAAATAAACTTTTAAGAAATACCCCACATTCATCACTTACACTGGTTTACCACAAAGGATACAAATCACTAGGTTTACTGTGCCCCATAGCAGTATTGTAAATCTGATCCAAAAAATATCCTTCCCATGAATTTGTGGTTGCATCTTATAGGAAATAATTGTCTGAACCAGAAAATATATGATTCCAATTCCAAATACGAGAAAAGCTCCAACTGCATGTATGACATATATAACATTTTTCTACAGGAAGATAACATAATTCAATAGTTATTAGAGAATACCGGGGTAATACTTGAAAGGGTCAAACAATATGACAAAACTGAATCTTTGAAAAGAATCTCTCAAAATTACCAGAACTTTGGCTCAATAACAAATACTTTGGCTCAATAACAAATCTACAAACCACTATAAAAACCTAGAGATCTATAATTATTGTAAGTTCATTATTTCTAATTAAGAACAATATTGTAATGGTATTTTATGGTATAAAGGAACTAAAACACGGGTACTTCAGAAGACATTATATACGGGAGTCTCTGTGTTTAAATTGGGAGAAGATTAAAAGACAATGTTATTTGAAAATTCCAGTCTGGCTATCGACTACTGAAGCATTTTCTTATCCTATAATATACAAAAAGGAACAAACAGTTAGATATGGTAAAATATTGAATGAAAAGGGTGAACTTAAATCTATACAAAAACTAGAGGAATAAGGTATAAAGATGAATTGGTTTTCATATGTGCAAATACATTCAAAGTATGATAAAGATTCTAAAACAGAAGGTTTCTATGATAAATTGACTGACTTAGATAAGATTTTGACAGGTACTGATGAAAAAATGATTAAAAAATTGTATGGATATTTATTAGAAATTAAACTAGAAGAAGAACAAGTTAAAGAAACTATGATTGCTTGTGGGAAGAATTTTGGATATGGGATTGATCTAGAGAAATGGCAAAAATTGTGGTCTCAAAATTATAAAATGACAATGTCAACAGCATATAAAGAAAATTTGTGTAAGATGTTTTACAGGTGGCACTTTCCCCCCGACAAGAATAGCAAGAATGTTGAAGAATAAATCCTAAAAACGTTGGAAATGTCATCAGATACCTGTCTCATATTACCATATGTGGTGGACTTGTGCGGATGCTAAAAAATACTGGACTAAAATCCACACGTGGTTGGAAACAAATGACAAAAAAGCATATAGATTTGAAACCAGAAATATTTTTATTGGGAATTTTACCTGAAATATGTAGTAAAGACTTGAAATACCTGATTGTAAATGTATTAACAGCGGCTAGGATTGTATTTGCTAAAAACTGGAAAAATGAGAAAATACCATCACAGGAGGAAATCATTAAGAAAATATTGGAATGTGCTGAAATGAGTAGATTGACATTTGAAATTAGAGAACAAGATGATAAACAATTTTATAAAATTTGGGATCTATTCTATCAATGATTAGACAATAAAATATAGTAATGAAATATGTAGACTTTTAGAAAACACTAAATATATAAAGATGTATTCTTTTATTATATCTACAAAATGATTCTAGGATAGATTTGGGATGATAATATGAACTGTCATAAAACAAATTAAGTAAAATATGATTATTTTGTAAAGCATGAATGAATAAAAGTATAGTCAAATGATTAATAATGATATTAATGTATTTAATATTTGATTGAAAATACGAGATTATATACAATGTAATTGTAATCGAAGACTACGAAATGGAAGCACAAAACAATTTGTAAATCAACCGGCACACTGTATGTACATACATGGAAGATGATTTGATGTTTTTATGTTTTGTTCGTTTTTGTTTGCTTTAAAAACCAATAAAAAAATTTTAAAAAATATTGTAATGGTATGTAACCTAAAGACAGCACTTTTGGTCAAAGAAGGCAACTTTATTTAATGAGTCTTTTTCCCCCAAACTACAACAATATCCACCCAACTAAATGATTAATTTAAGAAAATGTTTTTCCCATTTTCTTTTGCCAAGTTATAATTATGTGAAAAAAATAATTGGCTTTTTAAATTTTTCTGAGTGTGTATCTTTGCCACTGAATGTTATTAGAGCTTCTGTTGATATAGAAGGGAATTTGAAGGAAAAATGTAAACCTGACATTTAGAGTCCTGACGTCATTTATTTCCTAAACATCTTATATTCATTGTGCCACGGTAAATAATTTATGTGGCTCCTGGTTTAATCAGTTCAATTAAAGGGATTCTAGCTCCAAAGTTCAATGTTCATTAAATATTCAGGATTGATAAGAGATTACTAAAGATGTCCATTAAAAACAAATCGATGCCTATTTGTCTGAGATAGGTTGTAAAACAATTTTGAAAAGTCTGATGCTCTACCATTTCACTTCAGAAACGTTGTGTGAAATGGGTATATTACTGAATTTTCTGAAGAGTGGCTATCCTGTCAAAATTGTTCTAAGAGAACATCATAAAATTGTCCATGAAATCATACACACACAAAAAAGGACAACATCCAAGGATTTTCAAGTTTCTCTTGTTTGTTTTAAAAGTGTTTATGATTCCAAGATAAGATCACTAGGTAAAATGGGATTTGTGGGGAAGAAGCAAGGTTGTTTGCTCACTAAAACCAAACTTTTCTGAAGTTTGCAAAACAACAACAACCCAACAACTAAAGAAGGAACTAGATTTCAGGAGGATACATAAATCAAGGGGAGCTTTATAGGCTACATAATTGCTATTTGGGGGAAACAAAACACTGAATTTGGTAAGAACCAGCTGTCAAGCATGAATATGGCAATATCACAGAATATTTTTATTACTTCAGGACAATAGCCATCACTGAAGACAGAATGAATTTTGTTTGTAGATCATTTCATAGATAATCAGCCCATAAGCTGAAATGAAAATGGATCATAGATCAAAGCAATGATCCCAAACTTACAATTAAGTCTACAACAGGATGAATGGAACAGAATAAAATGAGTCAAAATATTTCTGAAAGGTTCAATGAGTGTCTAAAACTCCATAGAAATTCACCAGGGCTTAAAAGAAAGTAGTTTTGCAAGAGATCCCAAATATGAGTGATTTTAAACAAATTACAATGTTAAGAATGGACAAAATTGCCTGTGCCGCATTGTAAAAGACTCATAATTATGGTTATGATATATTGTTATAATAGATTCCAAATGCATGAAACAAATTACAGTACTGACTTGATGGAGCAAATTGCTTTTTCACAAATAAAATATGAAATAAATAGGCACTAAATGTTGCACTTATCTGCTCACTCAGACTTTAAATATCAGTATATACTAATATTCAGTGGCAAATTATATGCAAAAATTCATTAAAAAAATCAAAGGGGGCAATATTCTTCACAGAATTATAAGATACAAACACTTTGCTGATGGCATGGAGGTATTTATTTAAAATTCTCTAAATCTAACCCTTCTTTTGCATTTTGGTTTATTATAACAGTAATTGAAAATACTGACTCGATTCTATAGCCAAAAGATTATTTATGATTGCAACCTGCCCAGAGTAATCCTGGTGTAAAATTGACGGCCAATAAATTTTACAAATAAATAAAATGTGTCATTTATATTGTGCTTATCCTTCACTGAGTTCAGCACGATTATGTGTCATTTCCAATTAATTCATCAAGCAAGAACAGCTTAACTTCTAACAGCTTTCTACATTATGTGTTTTCAGACATGTCTCACAATGACTACCCCTAAGAGATAAATTGTGACTAACCAAAGACGAAGTTTCAAGGATATAAACTCTTCTTCCTCCCAAACTCAACATTATAATGGTCATCTGTCTTTTGGCTCTAAAGGAATACGTTGCAGCAATTATTTTTCATTTTAAGCCCAAAATGTAAGATCTCAACAGCAAATATTACTGTCATCACAGTAAGAAATGCCAGATTCTAACATCACATTCAAAGTGGCACCTACTTCTGAGTAGTGATTAGTAATTCATTTGTTCTTCATGAAGTATTGTGGTGAAGGAATTAAGTATGGAACATTGAGAATAAACAGCCTGAGATTCAAATTCATACTTGGCCATAAAACCCAATAAATTACTTTGGCCAGTTGATGTTTTTTTGTCTTGACGTATTCCATTGGACTCTATAGAATAATACTTAGAGGAAAGGAGTACAAATGTAACAAATAAACCTATAAAGTATTTTTAAATACTGTTTGTGTTTCAAACCTAATTATGGGGAATGAGAGATTTGTAATTAATTAATGCTAATAAACAATCTGTTTATGGAAAGAAGGGCACCTCCTAGAGCAGAAAAAATACTTTACATAATTTTGATAAGAAATATAATTTTGTCTTAAAAAAAAAATCAATTATTTTCCACAAAATAAATATCTTCAGACAGCATCTAACAGCTTAAATCTAATTACATTTAGTTACAATCATAGTATTTATTCAAGGGGAAAAGGTTTTAAATATGCAGTAAATTATCTACATTCTTCTTAATCACTGTGAGATTTTTTAAAATTTCATTCTTCTCATTATTTTCATTCTACACTGACATCTACCGTTCATGACACAAACTGTATTTGATCTATTTAAACCAGGGGTCGGCAACTTTTTGGACCTCAGGGACAACCAAAATGATACTTTTAAATCCTGAGGACCACTAATGCAATTTTTTAAAAAAGTTAATATATTTAATATTTTTAAAAAATTATATTAAATATTATATTATATTATATATTATATTATAATATTATATTATTATAATATTATATATATATATATATGTATATGTATATGTATTTGTATGTATGTATGTATGTATTTTCTTAAGTTTTCGCGAGTACTTACATGTATGCCATTCAGCTTTGTTCGAGTATTTTCCCACGTCATTGTAGTTGTGCTTTTAAAGTTGTAGCAACGTTTCGGCAGAATCTCATCTGCCATCATCAGGCTTGTAGAAGTTCACGAGAGCGCGTTTCCAAATGGCTGGTAGGCGGGAGGTATCATCTCGTTTATTCATGCTGTGTGGGCGTTTTTCTATCTCTATGGCTTCTATGATTATTCTGTTGTTGAAGTGTTCGGGTTTGGTGACAGTTCTGGTATTTTTAAAGTCAATCTCCTGTCCTGTGGCTTTGAGGTGTTGGACCAGGGAAGAGGTCGGTTCTTCTTTTTTGATTGGGTTCTTGTGTTCTTCAATGCGTGCACTTATTCTTCTGTTAGTTTGTCTGATGTATGTGGTGGGGCAGGCGGTGCAAGGGATTTCGTATACTCCTTTGTTTTCTAACTCAATTTTGTCTTTAGGGTTTCTTAGGATGGTGGATATTTTTCTGTTTGTGCAGAATGCTGTTTTAATGTTGTGTTTTTGGAGGATCTTGCTGATTTTGTCTGTAGTGCCTTTTATATATGGGAGGAGGGCTTTGCCGTTCTCTTGTTCTCTGTCTTAGATTTTGGTTGGGGTTTCTTTTTGGATTAGGTGGGTAATCTTCTTTCTTTGGAATCCATTGGCTGTTAGTACGTTAGTGAGAATGTGTAGTTCGGTTTTAATGACGTGGGAAAATACCCGAACAAAGCTGAATACCATACATATACATACATACATACATACATACCACACACACTTACTTAATTACAACAAAAACATAAATGCTTAATGATAACAAAATAAAACGTTCTGGGCTGGAAACCTCCCCCCGCCTGCACCTTCCAAAGAGACTGAAGAGCGGAGCTGAGGGGCCTTGGGGCAACTGCCGCTGTGAGAAGCAGAGGCAGAAAGGGGGCTTTGCTCTCCTTCGCCGCCATTCCAGGAGCTTCTCAGCAGGCATCTGCCTACAGAAGGATTGCTGCCCTTGGTGATTAATTGGGGGGAGGGGAGGGGGAGAAAACGGGAGCTCTTTTCAGATCCCGGGTGGAGGATTGAGAGAGCTCAGATCTGCAGCTGAGGAAAAACGGGGGGGGGGGGGGCCCTTCCGCCCCCCCCCGGGGACAGGCAAGGGAAGGGGGCCCGGGGGGGCCTCTCCCGCGCCTGGGGGCTGGGGCCAAACCCAGCCACGGGGAGGGATTATTGGGGGGGGGGGGAGGGGGGGAGAGAGAGAGAGAGAAAAAAGCATACCTCGCATTACCAGGGGAGGAAAGGAGTTGAAACAAAGCTCACTCTTTCACAGGGACCTACAAAACACCAATCCACCACGTTCTAGTAGTTCTTCAAAATCACCAAACGCTCCCACTAGCAGTTCTCATGCTTCCCAGCTCTTCGAGGCTTTGATGTCCCACTTTTCGAGGGACATCGAAGCCTCGGAGATGCAGGCAAAGCCGCTGCCGCAGTAGCGCTTGAGTTGCCTTAGCATTAGTGCAGAATCTCCCTACCCAGAGAAGGAGGTGCTGGAGGAGGAGGTGGCAGTAGTGGAGAAGCAAGCAGCTCAGGGCACTACTACTGCAGTGGTTTTGCCTGCATCTCTGAGGCTTCGATGTTGGAAAAGGCAGCAAGGGCTGGAGGAGCCGAGAGCTGCGCACAGCTCCATCTCCCTTTCCTTGCCTGTCTGCACGTGGGTGTGGGGGGAAGGAAAGAGAGAGAGGCAGGAGCAATTCAAAGCTAGAGAACTAATGGGGAGAGCTAACAGTGGGCGCTGGGGAGGGGGCTGTTGTTGCCGCCACCCACCAGGTATGGGAGCTGGTTGGCGCGTGCATCTCAGGGACCTGACTCCAAGGTCCCTCAAAGAGCCGGGAGACGCGAGAACTGTGCAGCCCAGATTAATTGCCTTCGGGGGCCATTTCTTCTGCGGCCCACCAAAATTTTTCCATGGCCCAGCAGTGGGCCGTGGCCCACCAGTTGGCAACTGCTGATTTAAATTATATTTGTTTGGAAAATTATATAGACCAAATAAGTAATAAAGAATATTACCGGCAAATGCAGACTGTTTTAAGAGAAATGTAAAAAATGCTGATGTTTATTCCAGCAATGCCAAATACTGTGCTGTATTTGTTACTTTCTCAAGGCATAGCTTGCTAGTTGTCAGGACTGATATATTCTGCTAAATTGTTATTACTGAGAAAACATTTATCAGAAACTGAGATTTATTTGTACTGAAATAAATCCTTTTTATTTAACTTAATTATATTAATAATGTACTGTTTTGCTTGAAAATATATCCATTTTAAAAATATGATCTAAATAAAGTAAAACCATTCCAAATACCAGCAGTTTGTCCTGGAAACTTAAAAGTAACTTACATTTATTTGATTTATATACTATTGCTTATGGTAAATAAAATTAAGAAATAGCTACAGAAACATCCTCAGTATCCAACCATATTGCAAAAGCCAATCAATACCTATTAAAGTTGCTTCCAAGTAAACACATACTATTCAAAATATATTGTGCATCTTGTGCCGTTTCTTTTTTTGGAAGCATGGAAGAAATGGTGGGAAAAAATGATGTTCCTAATGTCAAATAATAAAACACATATTTTTCTTATCAAGCTTCATTTGGGTAGATGCTTACAATAAGCTATTACAGTCTTATGATGAAGATATGTACTTTTGTAATTCAATCATCATAGACAAAACACAAACCTGGAAGTTTGCTATGATGAAAATCCCCAAACAGCTAACCATTCCAAACGCTAAGCCAGCCTTATTGAGTCTGAGCAACTTAGGTTCTTCAGGGTTCAAAGCACTGACTTGTTTGTATCGAACATACACAGTGGCAATGCCTGTGAATGAACAATTGAAGCAGAGTAAGAATAGAGAATATCAAATGTAATGAAAACAAAGTAATAATTATAGCCACATGAAAACTGTGGTCTTTATGCAAGACATAATAAAAGAATTGTAGAAGTAAATTAACTGTTTGAGGACTCCTTTCACGCTAGATATAAGGGGTATGGAGAAACATGCCAACCATGATCCAGCCATGCAATAACTACAGTTAAGTAACTATAGCTTACATACTCTGAATGTAAAGTGTAATGTCATTTAGCTATTCCTGCAATAGCTTAACATCCTTTGCTCCCCTATTCTGCCCAAATGTTATTCTCAAATACACATACCAACTGCATTATCCCAAACATCTTTCAGTGAATGTTCTTTTCCTTCAGTTAAGATTTAGTCATCTGTGTAGTCCAGGGCTGGGATTCTACCGGTTCGGACCAGTTCTATAGAACTGGTTGTTATGGTTCCCGGTAGTTCGGAGAACCGGTAAAACAGCCCCCTGGCTGGCCCCACCCCTCTGCCCACTTCTCCGCTCTCTGCCCAGTCAGTCCCTATTGCACATGCGCAACATCGTGTGCACGCGAGACATGCCTGCGGCCTGCTTTTGCCCACCAGGCCAGCCATTGTTGCTTGCCTTTCGCTGCGGCAGAGCAAAAAACTTACAAGTCCCCCTCCCTTCAGGAATCAGTTGAATCTTGTTTCTCTCTGCTGCCCAGGAGCCGTTTCCGAAGGGAGGGAGACTTGCAAAGTTTTTGCTCTGCCAGGAGAGGCTCTCCCAGCAAGAGCAGGTGAGAGAAGCAGCCCAGAGCCTTTAAAGTTAGGCTTTAAAGCATACCTGCTGCTTTAAAGCCTACCGCTTTAAGCGTGAGCACCTGCTGTCCCAGCCCTCCAAAAGCATCTCCCAGTGGAATGGCGATGGCTGGGGTGGGGGGTGCTCAAGATCCCATTGCAGAGTCTGATTGCAAGGTCCCATCATACCTAAAGCGCAAATTGCAAAGTCCCATCATGCCTGCCTGCCGCTTTAGGCGTGACCGGACCTTGCAACAGGACCCTGCAACAGGACCGTGAGCACCCCCCACCCCAGCCATTGCCCTCCACTGGGAGATGCTTTTGGAAGGCTGGGGCAGCGGGTGCTCACACTTAAAGCGATCCTGTTGTAAGGTCCTGTCATGCCTGCCTGCCGTTTTAAGCATGCTGCTTTAAAGCCTGCCTGCCGCTTTAAGTGTGAGCACCCACTGCCCCAGCCCTCCGAAAGCCTCTCTCTGTGGAGCGGCAACAACTAGGGTGGGGGGGTTGCTCAAGGTCCCATTGCAGTTACACACCACCCCCACCCCCACCACCCCCCTTTCTTCCTTTACCCCCCTCCTGCTGCTGACTGGAGCTGTTTGTCCCAGACCAGGTGTGTGTGTTTGTGTGTGAGTGAGTGAGAGAAAGAGATGGGGGAGAGGGGGGGAGGGGGGGAAGAAAGGAGGGAGAGAGGGAAAGAGAAAGAAAGAGAGGGAAAAGAAAAAGAATCCACCCCTGGGTGGCTGCCCCCAGAGTGACAGAGATGTAAGGAATAATGGGGTCATACAGAAATTCAGCATACAGGCATCGGATCCTGATTGCATCAGGAACCTTTTGTTTACAATATTTGTAAGTTTGGAATTTTCCCTTCTGTGCTACAAATTCATTTTTGTTAAGAGCATGGGATGTTTGAGTGTTACATTTCTGAAATGTTTTTTGTGTTCATTCATGGAAGTCATTAACTTTGATTTGTCAGTCTTGGGTTGCCTGATTATTACCTTCAGGTGAATTTTTGAGGTTATATAGAGTCTAAGTAAATAATAAAGTTTCTCCATTCACAGTTCCTAATGTCTAGTTTTTTGAAGAAAGGATCATTTCTAAAGATGTTATTATTCTTGTAAAGTTTGTTTTGTTTGTGTAAGTTCTCCGCAACAATGTCACATACAGAGACACAAATGAAGAGAAAGAATATCTGGCTATGAGTGTCATGGGATAAAAGTATTGAGCCTGAGGCTCCTGTTTTGCCTGCGATCTTCGATTGGGGTTTGAGGGCTGTAAAGTTTCCAGTCTCTTTTACATCTACATAACTACAACTGTTGTTCTTGGTTCTGATCTGGTTCAATAGCTTGTGATACAATGTAAGAAGGATGTTGAGGAACAAAGAGTGAAAGGGTGCAGAACTATTTATCCAGAATTTAAGGTTGGACTCCTGGGGAGAAGGAGCATCTTTGGGACTGAAACTCATGTACTGTAGATACAAGAAGAAGCACCAGTTTTGTCTAGGAAGGGTCACCAATCTGAAACGTTAAAGGCTGCATGATTCTGCAGGCCTCAGTAGGGAGCTTCCTTCCTTCCTTCCTTCCTTCCTTCCTTCCTTCCCTTCCCTTCCCTTCCCTTCCCTTCCCTTCCTTCTATTGCCTTTCTTCTGGGCTATTCTTATTCTATGATACTATAGAACTGGGATTCCTCTGAGCATCCTCTTGTTTCTAAGCTGCCTTATTTGTTTCTGTTGATTGTATGTATTTTTTTTTTTTGAAGACCTTGCACAAAGATTAAAAAGCACAGTCCCTGCCTGCAGGCTTATTCTCTGATAGGCAGAGTACAATAGAATAGGGCCAAACTAGTAGAATCCCACCCCTGGGTGTGTGTGTATGTGTGTGTTTCAGGTGGGTTTGGAAGGAGACGGGGAAGGAGGAAGGGAAGGGACAGAAAGAGAGAGAGAGAGAGAGGGAGAGAGGAAGGGAGGAGAGAGAAAGAGAGGGTGGAAAGAGGGAGAGAAAGAAAGAGGGGGGAAGAGGGAGGAGAGAGAAAGAGAGAGAAAGAGGGGAAGAGAGAGAGGGGGGAAGAGAGAAAGGGGGAGGGAAAGAGAGAGGGGGAAAGAGAAAGGGGGAAGAGAGAGAGAGGAAGAGAGGGGGGAAAGGGGAAGAGAGAGGGGGAGAAAGAAAGAGGGGGAAGAGGGGGAGAGAGAGAGAGAAAGAGAGGGGAAGAGAGAAAGAGAGGGAAAGAGAAAGAAAGAAAGAAAGAAAGAAAGAAAGAAAGAAAGAAAGAAAGAGAAAGAAAGAAAGAGGGAGAGAGATGGAAGTGAATGAGATATATGGAGGGATAGAGAAATACATGGAAGGAGGGAGGGAGGGAGGGAGAGAGGAAAAAAAGGAGAGGAAGGAAGGACACAAACCCTGTGTTCAGAAGACTCTTTGAAGCAGCACAGCATTCTAGGACTGGCCTAAAAGGGATCTTGGAGGTCATTTTCTAGTCCAACTCACTGCTCCAACAGAGTTAGAAGTAAGTGTGTGTGTGTGTGTGTGTGTGTGTGTGTGTGTGTGTGTAGAAACAGTTGTTAAGGTTCCCGGTAGTTCGGACAACCAGTAAATCGGGCCTCTAGCTGGCCCTGCCCCTCTCCGCCCGCTTCTCCACTCGCTGCCCAGTCAGTCCATCTCGTGAATACGCAACATCGTGCGCATGTGTGACATGCCTGCAGCCGGCTTTTGCCCGCCCCCCAGGCCAGTGGTTGCTGCCTGCATTTTGCTGCGGCAGAGCAAAAAGCTTGCAAGTCCCCGGCCCCTCTCTTTGGGAAACTGCTCCTGTCTGCTCACAAGTAAGCCTGCGAGTCATGCTAGCCCCTCTCACACTGTCCCCGGTCCTCACCCAGCCCTCTAGAGACCTCTCCATAGCTCCCCGGCCTTGCCCAGCCTTCTGCAGGCCTCCCCATAGCTCCCCGGGTCTCGCCCAGTCCTCCTTGTAGCTGCCCAGGACTCGCCCTGCCCTCCCCAGGCCTCTCCATAGCTCGCTGGACCTTGCCCTGCTCTCCACAGACCTCCTCATAGCTTCTTGGGCCTCACCCTGCCCTCCCCGGGCCTCCCTGTAGCTCCACAGCCCTCGCCCAGCCCTCCTTGTAGCAGCCTGGGCCTCGCCTTGCCCTCCTCGTAGCTGTCCGGGCGTCACCTTGCCCTCACCATTGCTCCTCCTAGCTTTCCGGGCCTTGCCTTACCCTCCTCATAGCCTTGCCCTCCTCGTAGCTGCCCGAGCCTCACCTTGCCCTTCACATAGGTCCTTGTAGCTGGCTGAGCCTCGCCTTGCTCTCCCCGTAGCTGCCCAGACCTCGCTTTGCTCTCCTCATAGCTCCTTGTAGTTGCCCAGGCCTTGCCTTGCACTCCCCGTAGCTCCTCATAGCTGCCTGGGCCTCGCCTTGCCCTCGTCATAGTTCCTTGTAGCTGCCTGGGCATTGCCTTGCCTTCCTCGTAACTCCCTGTAGCTCCCCAGGCCTCGCCCAGCTTTCCTCGTAGCTGCCCGGGCCTCACCTTGCCCTCCCTGTACCTTCTCATAGCTACCTGGGCCTTGCCTTGTCCTCCTCGTAGCTGCCCAGGCCTTACCTTGCCCTCCTCGTAGCTGTCTGGGCCTCACCTTGCCTTCCTCATAACTCCCCATAGTTCCCCAGGGCTCACCCAGTCCTCCTCGTAGCTCCCTATAGCTCCCCAGGCCTCACTCAGTCCTCCTTGTATCTGCCCAGGCCTCACCTTGCCCTCCTCATAGCTCCCCATAGCTACCTGGGCCTCGCCTTTTCCTCCCCGTAGCTGCTCATAGCTGTCCGGCCCTCACCTTACCCTCCTCATAGTTCCCCATAGCTGCCTAGGCCTCGCCTTGCCCTCCCCGTAGCTCCTCATAGCTGCCTGGGCCTCGCCTTACCCTCCTTGTAGTTGCTCAGGCCTCGCCTTGCTCCCCTCATAGCTGCCTGGGCCTCGCCTTCCCTCCCCATAGCTCCGCGTAGCTGCCCGTGCCTCACCTTGCCCTCCCCATAGCTTCTCCTAGCTGCCTGGGCCTCTCCTTGCCTTCATCATAGCTACCCGGGCCTCTCCTTGCCCTCCCTGAAGCTCCCCGTAGCTCCCCAGGCCTCACCCAGCCCTTCTCGTAACTGCCCAGGCTTCGCCTTGCCCTTCTCGTAGCTCCCCAGACCTCGCCCAGCCCTCCCCGTAGCTCCCTGGGCGTCGCCCTGCCCTCTCCAGGGCTACCCACAGCCTTGGAAACTGACAAAAAACAGAAAACCTTAGTCACAAGACTGTGTGGGATATTATAACTGGTCATAAGTGTGTGTGCGTGTGTGTGTCTGTGTGCATCGCTGTCAAAACACCAAAAACTGGTCAAGTAGCTCTGTGGAGGTCAGTTGTAAATCAGAACACTTGTTAAGCATCTGGCCATTAAACAAGAACCTCTTATATTTGGTTTGCCAGTCGCATGGCCACCTGGCCACACCCACCCATCACATGACCATCTAGCCATGCCTACCCCAGTCACATGACCTAGCCACAGCCATCCAGTCACATGACCAAGCCACACCCACAAATTAGGCCACGCCCACAGAACTGTGTGTTAAGAAATTTGAATCCCACCCCTGCTGTAGTCTCATTAAAGCCCATATCTAAGCAATCTCAGAAGCTCAGTATTATTTTTATGTACTTACAGAACATGGAAGTAAAGCAAAACGTTATTCCAAACAAGGATCTTTCTGGAGGTGTTGTCCCTAAATCACTGAAAGATAAGCAACGTATGATACTGAGCATCCTGCAATGCAATTGGAATGACAAAACTTATGGAATACACAACTAACACCCATTATTAATGTTGACACTGATGATAAGTAATATAGTATGAGTAAAGATAAAGATTTCTTTGATAACTACGTAAATTCTTGCAGGATAGTGGTTTGCCTACCTCCATGATATATATTTTAAAATTCCATATCTAGCCTGCATATCTGGGATCTCCTGGAGGTTTTTTATCCAACTACTCCAACATCTGAGCCTGCTAAATTTTTTAGAATCAGCTAAGCTTAGCAATATATCCAATTATTTTTCTCTCCTTTCAAAAAATATATGAGACTGACCTTAGAAGATGGGGGAAGAGATGCTTCCCAGAAAATGATCAGATAAAAGAGGGTGCAGCACACAGGTGCATAATGGGCAGAGAAAGAAATTCAGAAAGGAATTTCCCTAACTTGTCAGGTGCTAAAATAGATCCAGCCGAACTGTATTGAAATAGTTTGTCATACAGTAAACTAAGCACAATTATACTTATCAAAGTATATACATTTAGAAACAGGAAACACATATTTGTAAATAATGGCTAATATTTACATAGCATAAGCAGTTACGCATGTTTTATATGTCAGTTCAGAGTGACAAGACTGTTGATATGACATAAATCTGATTCTTAATATTTCTTCTCAGTTTCATTTAAGAACACTGAGGTAAAATAATCTTCCAACGTCAAAAGCCAAGGATGTCACTAAAATCCCTAAGTAGTAATTGATATCAAACATTGATAATATCAATAATAATGAATTTATACTTTAATAAATCAAATAACTCAAGGAACTGCACTGCTAAAAGTCACTGCTATTTTGGAAAGAAAAGCATTGCAGAGATATACTATTTCCAGCTTCAATTATACAATACTTACAAAATATCATCTATAACCCAGGCCTAGGCTATTGCTTTCTAGATAATATATAAGAGATCAAATATCTTTATAATAGATACTGTAGTCTTGAAATTCATAAGCAAATGCCAATTTATGAGGAGCAATATATCAAACTGGTTTAGAACCAAGGCTTGCTTTAAAACAGAAGCAGCAGCTTGAACTAGGAGGAAGGGAAAGAATATACTGTACCTTAACATTATACCGTACAATTGTACATGCAAATCCTCAAATCTCTTTATTCTCTAATTCCCTAATAATAAAGTACAATAAACTTCAGCTGACTTGCTTTAGAACTAAAAATTGATCTACTAAAGACGTTGAGTGTTTCAGACTACATTTTGGTCTCCCTGACTCAAAGCAACTACATGTCTATTACAAGGGACCAGCAAAAGAGAATACTTAGTTCGTCAAAACTACACCACATCTCAAAATAGTAAAAATTATTTTCATAGTTTCTGTGTTTAGAATGAGCTGTCTAAAGTTCTACTAATTAGCTAGAGCAGGGATGTCCACCCTGTGGTCCATGGGTCACATGTGGCCCTGAACTAGTAACGTGGCCTCACAAGACATAATAACAATATTTAAAAAGATAATGGAAGTTTGTTATTTATATGTTTTATATATAATATTTTATAGGTGGTCCATATGTGATCTAGGCAAACCAAAAGGTTGGACACCCATGAGCTGGAGGCTTTAAGAATCTGGAAAATATAAAAGATTTATATATAAGAATTTAAATTTACAGCAAAATTGGATCTGGTGGAGAGAGAAGGAAGAAAAGGAAAAGGTTTTATACACTAATTCCAAAAGTAAATGAAAGTTCAATATACCAACTTTAATATTCCTTTTAAAAAAAATAAATGCAACAGTGAATATTGTATGGTTTGGGGCTTGTGACTGAGGAGACTAAAGAATGGTCATGAAGAATCAAAAGATAACTATGAGACACTCATTTTCTTTCAGCCCAAACAGGAGAGTAAGTAAAGTTTCATAGTTGTAACATTAGAAAATAAATTGCAGTGCAAAAATAGAAAGTATACTGACCTGATATAGGGTAGCAAAGGGTCAACATGGTGTAAGAGAACTCCAATAATGTATGGAAACACACAAGCAGCAGATATTAAAATAACCAGGGCAGAAGGCAAGAAACTCAGTCCTTGCTGATACCACCACATTTCAAATACTAAAATAAATAAATAAATAAATAAATCTTTTTTTGTTCTTGCCTTGAAAGCAAATAAATTTATTTATTTATAACAACATTTCTACATTATCCCATTTCTCCCGATTCATTCATATACTATCCTTTTGCTCTGTATTTGAAAATATTTCCAGTCCAATCTTTTCATTGAATTATCGAATCAGGACATCATTAGGAACAGTATTTTCAGCTTCCCTATTTAAGTTCTAACTGTAGCTCAAACCATGATAAAGTGAACAAACTATCTGGAGTGTGTATGAATGTTTTTAAGAATAGGAAGTGGGGGAATGAAAAATCAAATCAAAATGTTGATAACCTTTACCTTTTAGTCTAAAAATAAGTGGAACCCAATGCTGTACAATTTGGCCTTCAATATATGCAATTATATATATTTGTAATAGAAAGTACAAACAGCCACATTCATGCCTCTATCAATTTCCATCCCAACTCCACAGGACTGCCTTTAAAGACAGGAGGTAATGCAACATACATCTAAAGGAAATAATCTGATATGTCGCATAAGACCAGCACTGCAAGAGCTGAATGAGATGCTGATTCATTTCCAAATGTCCTGCAAAGTGATAGTTTTTTAATATTATGGTTTGTCACACAGTCAGCCAGATGTTTAGACTAGATTTCACATTTTTGTCCTCCCATTGAATCTTTCACAAGGACTTGGGATAGGCAGATAATGTTTGATAGTGTTAAAAGATACTGTCATAGGATGAAAGCTATTCCAAATAAAGATGCCTTTTGCAATTGACTGGTGTTGATTTTGTCAATGCCAGTGGTGTTCAAGTTGACTTCTAACTGATATTTATTACATATTGTTCCTTGGTAAATGGCTACTGTCTGATCCATTATGACTTGTATGGATGAAATTTCATACCTAGTCAAAGTATGGTAAACCTCATGCAATCAATATTTTCTGCAGCCCATTTTGAAACTCAATTGATCCTTTCTAATGAAACATTTACTCTGTCCCGAGACAAATTTTAGCCAGTTATCGATCAATCTTTTATCCATCAAATCTCTTTCTCCCTGTAATGCAATTCCAAAGTCAAAACTTGTATATAATTTGAAAATAAAACCCCAATTACTACCAACCTGCCTTCAGTCAAGGATCTGTACACTGCACAAGTCAAAAAGAGTTGTGAAAATATTTACAGACCCCTCACATCCCGGACATAAACTGTTTCAACTCCTTTCCTCAAAATGACGCTACAGAGTACTGCACACCAGAACAACTAGATACAAGAATAGTTTTTTCCTAAATGCTACCACTCTGCTAAACAAATAATTCCCTCAACACTGTCCAACTATTTACAAAGTCTGCACTATTACTATTAATCTTCTCATCACTCCTTATCAACCATCCCTTCCCACTTGTGACTGTATGACTGTAACTTTCTCACTGGTACCCATACGATTTATATTGACTGTTTCCTTGTATGATTTGATTGCTTACTGTACCCTACGGCTATTATTAAGTGTTGTACCTTATGATTCTTGACTCATGTATCTTTTATTTTATTTTATGTATACTGAGAGCATTTGCACCAAGACAAATTCCGTGTGTGTCCAATTCACACTTGCCCAATAAAGAATTCTAATCAATTGGACGAGGAACTAAGCACAGCAAACAACTTGCATCTTTAAACTGCACTATCAATAAAAGTTTTAAACTCTTTATTCTCTATACTGTGGTATGGAGAAGTAACCATTGCCCATACTTTGTTTCCCCCTCTTTTAAACCAGAGAAAATAGGAAAGAGGGACAAAATAGCTAACAAAGCCAATTTATTAACACTAGCAACACCAGAATCGGAGGGTCTCTGCTTCAGCCAAGTGGTCTTCCCAGATTGGGAAGAGGCTGGAGGAGGAAGCTATTTTCCTAAGGAAAGCTCTGTTCTGCTCTGCTCTCCTCTCTCGGGCACCGCCGTAACGAACGTATTCTCTCTCTTCTCCTGATGGTTTGAAAAATACAGAATAGATAAAGCAACAGCTGCCGTGATGACTTTTCTTGAGCTTTCATTTTAGGGCTTTGCCCTCAGCGCGGATATATCCTAAGGGCTAGACTTTAAAAAGCTGGCTATCACGTGCATAAGCGCTACCAACGTGCCTACCGTCCCTGTCCTATTGTTTCTTTTATTTTTCTTTTATTTTTCTTATCTGTACCCATTTCATGTATTCATATCTATGTATACACTTATACTTATTATCTTGTAAACAATTGACAAATCAAATAAATACATAAAATAAATAAATAAACCTCCGCCACCAGCAGCGCGCCGGCAGCCTCCTCCACCGTCCGGCCCGAGCGGCAGATAAAGCAGCGATCTCCTTTGCAGGGTGGCGCCCTCGTCGTCTGTGCGGGCTAAGGGCTTCCTGATATTCGATCCTTATTCCAGTTATTTAACTACCTCCCGCTCTCTAGCCGCTGCCCCCACCCTCCGAGGGCGGGCCTATGCGAAGGGGACGGAAAACGACAGAAGCAATCAGAGCTCCCGCCCTTCCAACCACCCTCCCTCCCTCCTCCCTCCCAACCCCGCATGTGGTTGCCGCCTCTTTGCCCATGCGCATCAAAACACCAATCCCCGGGTGTCCCACGCACGCCCCCTGCTCCGTTAGTTGCCTGTTCCAGTCGCGCGCCCTTCCTAAGCAACCACGCAGACGGCCTTATTTACGGCAGGCGTAAAAAAAAAAAAGACGTAAACGCGCCTCCCGGGCGAAGAGGCTGGTTAAGGTAAATGCCGGGTGTTCTTGGTGTGCTTCAGGATTGGCTCTGTTGGGAGGTAGAAGCGTGGCCTCTGGCCGGCGTCGGGTGTCCTTCCTGTTCACCAAAGAAGGTTGACTCGTGTTGAGTCTCTCTGCCTCACCGGCCGCGAGGTGGGTGGGCAATGGTCGTCCTTCTTTTCTCTCTTGCTGAGCCCGGTAGGCTCCTGCGCAAGAGATGGGGAGGGTGTCGCTTGCTCTGCCTTGTTTTTCTACTCGGAGGTGGCTGCTGCCTTTTATGTCCGGACAGGCTGGCAATCAGTCAGTCAGTTCGCGGAGGGAGCGATGTAACCGGAGCGGGCGTTCTTCAAATGCCGGGGACAAGTCAAAACAACCCTCTCCTCCACGTAGATATAAGCAGAGTTCGTGTCAAATACAGGGGTGGCACGCGTAAAATAAAACGTCCCTCAGCCTTATATGGATTTTCAAGACTGAAATATCTGGTTTGAGTTGTGTTCAGATGTTCGACTGCTGGTGTATTGTTGGAGATACATCAGCGTTTGGGGCAAAGTTGCCCCATTTGCTTTCCTTTAACGAAAAGCTAAAATTGGAATCTTGTACGTTGTGTAAATCCGCTTTATTCGTAAAAACTCTCAGTCTTTTTGTCACTTAAGTTTCATTAAGAGTAACTTAAGGTTTCCTCAGTAGTCTTCTGAAGTGTTTTTTATGCAACTCGCTTAAGAGGTATAAAATTGCAAAAACTTCTTTTCATTTATTACATTTTCTTTTAGTTATTGTATTTATTGAGTGCCTTAGATTTACTGACATAAGTGAATCAGTTAACTAATTTGCTGGAAAAGATATATCCATTATGTACTTCATGATTATATAGAAAGTAATAAAA
>NW_020770104.1:0-10465 GCF_900518735.1 Pseudonaja textilis
CCCTCGCTTTGACAACGGGGGGGGAGAGGCCGGGAAAAAGGGGCCTTTGGGAGCCGTGAGGATTCGAACCCCCCCTCTCTCCTCTCTTGCTCCCTACAGATTCCTTTGTGAACAGCCAGGAGTGGACGCTAAGTCGTTCCGTCCCGGAGCTCAAAGTCGTAAGTAGAAGCGGGGAGGGGTGTTTCCCTCCCCTCGACCCTTTTTCGGGAGGGGGAGGGGAGGGGAGGGGTCTCGGGGTGGCCTCCCTTTGGGGGGGCGGGGGGCAAATGCTTCCGAACCCCCCCATTTCCAACAAACCTCATGGGAAGAACAAGGGAGCGGGACCTAAGGGGTCATTTAGTCCAACCCCGAGTAGGAAAGAAGGAGGAGGAAGAGGAGGAGGAGGGAAGAAAAAGAGGGAGGGAGGGGGGGTGGCATCCCTTCCTCAATCAGCCTTCGGGGCGGGGGACAAGAGTGGGTGGGGTGGGATGGGAGCAACCAATAGTGCTTGGGCGGAGGGAGCGGGTTGGACTAGATGACCGATGGGGGTCCCTTCCTCCTCTTCTCTCTTGTATTGAGTGCCAGAGTTAAGCCAGCATTCGGGGCTTGTATGTTGGCCAGGCAGTAACGCCGAGGGGGAAAGTGGGGGTTGTGGGGGGAGGAGGTCAGGCCCCTTCCCCCCCCCACCAGGAATGGGACCTCGGAGATCATCCAGCTTGTCTTGAACGGTTAGGGAACGGGGAAGGGGGGAGAATGGTGGCGGCTTTGGCTGTATCATACAGGGGGGGTAAAGGGCAGGGAGAAAGGGGGGTTTGCCCAGGGCTGAGGGGCCCCCAGAAGTGGGACCGTCTGGATGTCCACAGGATACACCCCACCCACCCATTCCCGATCCACACAGCGGCCCAAATCGGTGCGAAAGGACCGGGGATGCCATCTTGGGCTTTAGCGGACGGTTGGGGGAACCCTGCGGTATCCACCCATTGGCTGGTGTTTCCCCTCCCGCTTCCGGGGCTCAGCTGAAGAACCTCTGGGTGCCCCCCTGCCCCGTTGAGGGCTAGAATCCCACCCCCCCGAAGCCGCCGTTCTCCGAAATCTGGGCCTTCCTGGGAGGTTTTTCCTCCCCCCTTTTTTTCCGGCCGCCGCTAAGAGGGGCGGGGGACGCGCGAAAAGTCCTGGTTTCTTCTCAGACCTCCCCCTTCCTCTCGCAGGGGATTGTGGGTAACCTGTCCAGCGGGAAGTCGGCCTTGGTGCACCGCTATCTCACCGGCACCTACGTGCAGGAGGAGTCCCCGGAAGGTCAGTGACGGCACCCGCGGGGCGGGCGGGGCAGGGGGAAATCGGGAATGCCCCCCGGCCCTTGGGGGGGGGGTCAAACATGAGGCTTGCCGAGGAGGGACGCGGCGACGAGTCGGACGAGACGCCAAACACGGTGCTGACAAGGAAGGACCCAGCATCTCGGATGACTCGCCGCAGCGTCCTTCCTCGTCAGAACCGTGTTTGGCATCTTGGGCGACTCGTCAGCGAGTCACCCGTCAGCGAGTCGCCTGAGACACCAAACATGGCGCTGCCGTTTTGCGCGGGTTCGGTGTGGGGAGGAGAGGCGGGAAAAGTCTCGAGTTGCCCGTCTGTCCTCGTCCGTCTCCCCAACCCGGGCGGAGAGGGGGGTCCCCTAAATTCTCTCTCCGTCCACCTCCTCCTCCTCCTCGTGGCGCTGTGTTGCCGGCAAACCGGATCCGGCGCGACTCTCTCTCTCTCTCCGTCTCCGTCACCAGGAGGCCGATTCAAGAAGGAGATCGTGGTCGACGGACAGAGTTACCTGTTGCTGATTCGCGATGAAGGCGGACCCCCCGAATTGCAGGTAAGCACCCATCCGTCGCCGCCGTCCGTCCGTCCGTCCCCCGCCGCGTCGGTTTCCCCCGGCACGCTGAGGCTCAGCTGCCAAGTGGACGCTCTCAGCCACCGTCATTCGGCCTCCCCTCCATCGGTTTCCCCCGGCGTAACGGGGCTCAGCCGCCAAGCGGACGCTCTCAACCACCGTCGTACGTCCGTCGCCCGCGTCGGTTTTCCCCAGCACAACAGGGCTCAGCCGCCAAGCGGACGCTCTCGGCTGCCGTCATTCGTCCCCCCCTCCCCACGTCGGTTTCCCCCGGCACAAAGGCGGACGCGCTCTTCTCGGCGGCTTACGGCGCTTGCTGGCGCCCGTCGCTGAGTCCTCTGCCTTCCGTCCCGCCTGCCAGTTTGCCGCCTGGGTGGATGCGGTGGTCTTCGTCTTCAGCCTGGAGGACGAGATCAGCTTCCAGACGGTCTACAACTATTACCTGCGGCTCTGCAGTTACCGCAACACCATGGAGGTGCCCATGGTCCTCGTTGGCACCCAAGGTAGGCCCAGCTGACCCGAAACAATGACCGCCGTTCGGACCAGGGAGGGCAGGGCGCGGGTGGAAAGAGACGACTTGAAACGAAGGGTGGGGAATGCGCCGGAAGAAAAAAAAAAAAGCGCAGGTACCGCTCGACAGGCCTTTGTCCGGCTGGATGTCGCCGGCCGGAAGGTGCCGGAGAGCCGTTTTGGTTGGCTTCCTGTCTTAGCGACGGCCGACGCTTTGGTCGGAACTCCGGGAGGATGGGAAGAGGCCCGGTACCGGGACTTTGGGTCCGGCCCGGTTTTTGGGGGCGGGATCCGGCACTGATCTGGCTCCGAACGGGGCGGCAGGAAGACGCTGGAGAGGGAGGGAGGCGGTTCGGTTGGAGTTCGCGGCTGATTGTCCACGTAGCAACCGGTCGTAAAAAAGGCAGCAACCAGGTCGTACGAACTGGTGGGAAACCGCTCCGATGCTTTAAAAAGCCGCAGGGTGGAGAGCGACCACTGTGGTTGCAACTGGACGTAAAAAGGGAGCAACGGGGTCGTTCCAACCGGTGTGAAACCATTCCGATGTCTTAAAATGCCGCACGGTGGAGAGCCACCACTGTGGTTCCCGCCCGCCATTTTTCCTCCTCCTCCCCCTCGGGGAGGGCGGAGCCCGTTGTAAATGTAGCAACCAGACGTGAAAACGTAGCAACCAGGTTGTTCGAATTGGTGTGAACCACTCTGATCCCTTAAAATGCCGGCCCGTGGAGAGCGACCACCGTGGTTGCAACTGGACGTAAAAAGTTAGCAACGGGGTCGTACAAACTGGTGTGAAACCGCTCTGATGCTTTCAAAGGCCACGCAGTGGAGAGCGACCACCGTGGTTCCCGCCCGCTATTTTTCCTCCTCCTCCTCGGGGAGGGCGGAGCCCGTTGTAAACGTAGCAACCGGACGTAAAAAATGTAGCAACCAGGTCGTTTCAAGCAGTGTGAACCACTCCGATGCCTTAAAATGCTGGCCGGTGGAGAGCAAACACCGTGGTTGCCACCATATGTCGTCCTCCTCTTTCTCCTCCTCGGGGAGGGGCGAGTCCGTTGTAAACGCAGCAACCGGACGTAAAAACGTAGCAACCGGGTCATTCCAACCGGTGTGAACTGCGCCGATGCTTTCAAAGGCCGGCCCGGTAGAGAGCGACCACCATGGTTCCCGTCCACCATTTGTCGTCTTCCTCTTCTTCCTCCTCCTCCAGACGCCATCAGCGCCACCAACCCCCGGGTGATCGACGACTCCCGCGCCCGCAAGCTCTCCAACGACCTGAAGCGTTGTACCTACTATGAGACATGCGCTACCTACGGGCTGAATGTGGAGCGCGTCTTCCAGGACGGTACGACGGTGATGGCGACGATGGCGGGAAGGAGGGGAGGAGAGGAAGAAAGGGGGGGAGGGGAATCCTTGTCACCGGCGGGCCGGGACACCCCAGTCTCAACGCCCTCCGCCCCCCCGCACTCTTCTCCACCCCATTTCCACCCCGTAGTAGCCCAAAAAGTGGTGGCCCTGCGGAAGAAGCAACAGCTGTCCATCGGGCCGTGCAAGTCGTTGCCGAATTCGCCCAGCCACTCCTCTGTCTCGGCCGCTTCCGTGCCCACCGTCCACATCAACCAGGTGAGGCGGGGTGGGGCGGGGCGGGGGGGAGGGCGCGGAGGAGGAGCGGTTTGTTCGGACCGGCGGCGCAGCTTCCAGGCGCCACAACGTCCCTGTCGCGGTCTCAGGATCGATTCGGACTATCTTTTGGCTCCCTGGTTCCTTCGCGTGGCGATGGGACGGAAGCGGTAGGACAGAGAACGGGGAGAGGGAGAGAGAGGCGGTTAAGGCAGGAGTCGCCCGAGAGCCACCGGAAAACCGCCCTGTTTCATTCGGGAGCTCACCCGACCCGTCGCGCAGTGTCCTTTTTCCATCTTCCTGTCCGCGACGAAAGACGCAATCTGTTTCGGGGAGCCGACGGGCAACAGGGAGTCACAGCTGCAGGTGGCTCCAGAGCCGCCGGGTGGCCAACTTCCGCTCAGGAGTCCTGATGTGTTTTGGGACGTCCTGCCGGAGTTGTTCTCCTCGGGGTGAGTCGAGCGGACAACCCGCTCCTGGGCACAGCATCGTCCTCCGCCAAAACCGCCACCGTGTTGCCGACTAGCAAGTGGGATGAAAGAGCCCCATGCACCTCTGGAGCCCCCAAGATGGCCGATTCCTGCGTTTAGGGAGAGGAAAAAGGAGACTGGGACGTGATTTCGGAGGGCCGCCACCGAGTTGCCGACTAGCAAGACGGACGAAAGAGCCCCATGCGGCTCCAGAGCCCCTAAGATGGCCGATTCCTGCGTTTAGGGAGGGGGGAAGAAGGAGACAGGAGCGAGATTTGGGTGGGACGCCACCGCGTTGCCAACTAGCTAGAGGGACGAAAGAGCCCCATGCGGCTCCGGAGCCCCCAAGATGGCCGATTCCTGCGTTTAGGAAGGGGGGAAAAGGGAGACAGGGACGAGATTTGGCGGGCCGCCACCACGTTGCCGACTAGCGAGAGGGACGAAGGAGCCCCATGCGGCTCCGGAGCTCGCAAGATGGCCGATTCCTGTGTTTAGGAAGGGGAAAAAGGAGACAGGGACGAGATTTGGGTGGCTCACTGGACAGGTGATCCACGCGGGACTGACGGGCGGGGCCGCGCCCCCTTTTTTTGTCTCCGCCCAGGCCGCCAACGGGGGTGGGGCCTTCAGCGACTACTCCTCCTCGGTCCCGTCCACGCCCAGCATCGGCCAGCGGGAGCTGCGGATCGAGACCATCGCGGCCTCCAACACCCCCACCCCCATCCGTAAGCAGTCCAAGCGCCGGTCCAACATCTTCACAGTGAGTCCTGCGCGGCGCGGGAGGCGCGGAACGGGGGGCGGGGCGCGGCGGGTAATGCCCCCAAATTCGGCCACCCTGTCCCCGATGGTCCAGCCGAGAGGAGCCGCCAAGTGGGGGACGGTTTCGGACTCCCGTCTCCCGCCGGGGTGGATGAAGCGGGCGGGGGGGGTCCCCCGAAATCGGAATTACGAGGCGGCGATGGCGGGGGGGAGGAGAGGGGAGCCACTCTCCCCTCCCCAAGTCGGTCTTCTCCCCCCTCCCAAATTCCCGTCCCTCCTTTGCAGTCTTCGCTCCCCGAGTTTTACGGCGGGGCGGAAGGACTCCGGCGGGACGTCGGGCGGGCCGGAACGGGGGTTCGGGGGTGGGGAGAGGAGCCTTGAAGAGAAGGGGAGGGGAGGGGTTTTTCCAGCCCTTAAGGAGCCCCTCCCCACCTAATCCGTGACCAACTCCCGCCCGTAGTTACGGCGTCCGAGCGAGACGAGCTGGACAGATGAGTTTGGCGGACGGGGGAGAAGAGGGGAGGGAGGGTGAAAGACCCCTCCCTACTTGCGGGGAGGGGAGGGGCCTATCCAAACTAGATCCAGGAGGAAGCCCCCCCACCCCACCCCTCCCCTCTCCCCCGAGACGAGGATGAGCCCTCCCTCCGTGTTGCTTGCCCCCGCGCTGGGACCTTGGCTGAGCAGGAAAGACCCTCCCCCTTGGGGAGGGGGAGATGGGGAGGGGGAGATGGGGAGGGGAAACCCAACCCCCCTTTTCCTCTCTACAACGGGGAGGGGGAGGACCCACGGGGTGGGGAGGGCGCCTGGCCTCCATTTTGACTGTCCTCGTGTGAATGCGCTCCCCAGGCTTGGCTTCCGCGCTCTCCGTATTTTTTTTCGGGGAGGGGCTCGGCCTTCCTGCCCTCCCTCGCACGCCGTTTCCTCCCCCTCCCCCCCTCTTTTTTCCCCTCCCTCCCTCCCTCTGCCTCCTCCCCGTCCCCGTCCTCCCCGCCGCTCGTTCGCTCGCTCGCTCCGCTTGCGCAGGGGGATGGGGAGAATGGCTTTGGCGCGGCCCCACCAACCCTCGCTTCTCCACGACGTCGCCGGACGCCCGGGTGGAACCAGGGGGGACTCCGGTGGGGGGGGGGAGGGTTGGACGCTTCAGGGCTGGTCGTAACTAGGGGAGCGGGATTCAGGGATAGCGTCCGGTTTGGGCAGGGACGGGACGGTTCATCTCTGGTCATAACTAGGGGACGGGGATTCAGGGATAGTGTCCTGTTTGGGGAGGGAGGCGAGGACGCTGGTCATAACTAGGGGACGGGGATTCAGGGATAGTGTCCAATTTTGGGAGGGTCGGGACGGTTCATCGCTGGTCATAACTAGGGGATGGGGATTCAGGGATAGTGTCCATCTTGTAGACGGAGGGGACGCTTCATTGCTGGTCATAAGTAGAGGATGGGGATTCAGGGATAGCGTCCATCTTGCAGACGGGGGGGACGCTTCATGGCTGGTCATAACTAGGGTACGGGGATTCAGGGATAGCGTCCAGTTTGGGGAGGGAGGGGACGCTTCATCGCTGGTCATAACTAGGGGACGAGGATTCAGGCATAGCGTCCAGTTTGGGGAGGGGAGGACGCTTCATTGCTGGTCATAACTAGGGGACGGGGATTCACACCCAGCGTCCGGCTTCTCGCGGCTGAGTTCCTCCTCCATCCTTCCTCGCTCCTCGTTGCTTGCTCCTCCTCCTCGCACGACGACGGCGGGGGTGAATCCCGGCCAGCAGGGGGAGCCCCACGCCCGCTTTCTCCCCCCCGCCCCGCCCGTCGCTACCGCAACCCCCCTCCCCTTCCCTCCCCCTCCCTCCGCTTCGCTCCCGACGACGACGACGGCCCGGCTTTCTAACCCCGCCCCTCCCGTCTCTCGTCTCTTCTCTCGCCCCATTTTGCAGATTTGCGGCAAGGTTCCCGGCTTTACGTCCACCCAGCGGCCTTTCCGGGGCCTTCCGCGGTAGACGAGACGGTCCCCCCTGCCCCCTCTTACTCCTCCTACTCACTCCCTACTACAACCCCCCCTCGGCTTTCCTCCGGCTTTCCGTTACCAATCTCTCTCTCTCTCCCCTTCTCGTTGCTCTGCAGGGCCGGATCCGGGGCAGGCACTGGGAGTGAGTCCCGCTTAGTGACCTGCCCCGACGCCCGCCTGCTCGCACCGCCCGCCTGCCTGCCTGCCTACTCGCTCGCTCGGGTCCCCCTTTCCGCGCAGGAGAAATCTCCCCCCTCCCTCTCCTCTCCTCTCCCTCCTCGCCCGCCGTAAAGGCCTCCGAGCCGCTGCGCTTTTATGCCGAAAATCCTCGCCGAGACGGAGGCGGCACCTGCAGAACGACGGACAGACGGACAAACGGGGATCCCCGCCCCGCCCGGAGACGGAGGAGGGGGGTCCGAGGGACGCTTGGCTGTGGTGTTTTTTTTTTCCACCCCTCCCGCCGGCGCGGCCGCTACTCTTCGCTCTCGTTTTTTGTCCTCCTCTTCCTCCTTTCCCGCTCCCTCCCGCATGGAACTTTCTTCGTCTTCTTCCTCTTCTTCTCCGAGCGAAGCCGACGTCGTCTCCTCCTTCCGTCGGAGCTCGTCCATCTGGCACTGACCCCGCCCTGCCCCGCCGACCGGGTCCGGAGTGGATGGACGGACGGACGGATGGGTGGAGGGCGGGGGAGAGGACGGGCCGGACGAGGGAGCGCCTCCCGCTGCCGTTGGTGTTTGGTTCTGACTGTCCAATCGATTGTACTCCGTGATTTCTTGCGCGCGAATCCTTTCTCTCTCTCTATCTCTCTTTCTCTCTCTCGCTTTGCCGTTGGTGTTTGGTTCTGACTGTCCAATCGATTGTACTCCGTGATTTCTTGCGCGCGAATCCTTTCTCTCTCTCTATCTCTCTTTCTCTCTCTCGCTTTCTTTCTCTCTATTGTGCCGAAACGCCGTCACAAAGTGGACTGTACATCCCCGGCTTTATTTATGGACTCATTTATTTATTGGTGATGACTTTGATTCCTCTGTCTCTTCTCTTCCTCTCTCTCTCTTTTTCCCACTCTCTCTCTCTTTCCCTCCCTCCTCCTCTCTCACGTTTCCTCCCTCTTTCTTCTCTCTCTTCGCTCCCTCTCTTTTACTCTCTCTCTCGTTCCCTCCCTCTCTCCTCTCTCTCGTTCCCTCCTCTCTCATTCTTTCCCTCCTCTCTTTCCCTCCCTCTCTCATCCCCTCCCTCTCTTTCCCTCTCTTTTCCTCTCCTCTCTCGTTCCCTCCCTTTCTGTTTCCCTCCCTCCTCTCTCTTTCCCTCCCTCCTCTCTCTTTCCTTCACTCTCTTTCCCCCTCTCTCTTGTTCCCTCCCTCTGTACCCTCTCTCTTTGCCTCCCTCTCTTCTCTCTTTCCCTCCCTCTCTCTCTCCTTCCCTCCCTCTCTCCTCTCTCTCTCTCTCTTTCCCTCCCTCTCTCCTCTCTCTCTTTCCTTCCCTCTCTTTCCCTCTTTCTCTTGTTCCCTTTCTCTCTCCTCTTTCTTTCCCTCTCTCTTTCCCTTCCCCCTCTCTTTCCATCCCCTCCCCCTCTCCTCTCTCTCTCCCTCCTCTCTCTCTTTCCCTCCCTCTCCCTCTCTTTGCCTCCTCTCCTCTCCCTCTCTGCCTCCCTCTTTCTTTTCCTCCCTCTTTCTCTCCCTCCTCTCTTGTTCCGTCCCTCTCTCCTCTCTTGTTCCCTCCCTCTCTCCTCTCTCTTTCCCTCCTTCTTTCCCTCTTTCTTTTCCTCTCCTCTCTCTCTCATTCCCTCCCTCTCTCTCTCTGTCTTTCCCTCCCTCTCTCCTGTTCCCTCCCTCTCTCTTCTCTCTCTTTCCCTCCCTCTCTTTCCCTCTCTCTTGTTCCCTTCCTCTCCCCTCTCTTTCTTTCCCTCTCTCTTTTCCTCCTCTCTTTCTTTCCCTCCTTTCTCTCTCTCTCTCTCTCTCTCCGTCCTCCGCCTCTTCCGAGTGTAAAGCAAAGCTGTTTCGTGTCGATGCTTCTCTCTCTCTCTCTCTCTTTTTGTAAACCCCGACCTCCGCGACAACAACTTTGTAAAGTGCCACTTGTGTTTCGCCCAATAAAACGGTTGGACCGAGGAAGGCCCTGGTGCTGTTCTTTCTGGCTTTTGGCCCCTCCCTCCCACCCTCCCTCTCCTCGCCGTTGGACCCCCTCCAAAAAAACCCCTCCCTTGGCCGCTGCTTTCTCGCACCCATCCCATCCCGCTCTCCTCGGCCTCTCGTCCCGTGGACTCATATCGCGTGGACGAGGGGTTGGAGTGTGTGTTTGTATGTGTGTGTCTCATCTGGGCTGTCCCCGGAAAAACGAGAGGGAGCGGGCAGGGTGGGTGGGCTCCCCCTCCCCGTTTCTCCCCCCCAACCCCTCCCTACCACCGGCCCCTAACCTCCCCCCCACGCCCCGGGGAGGGGGGAGGGGGGCGGGGCTTAATGCTCACCTGTCTCTTCCTTCTCTTCCAGTCTCGGAAAGGCCCCGAAATCGATCGGAAACCCCCCGAGAGTAAGGCGGACATGATTGGCAGTGGGCGGGCCATCCCCATTAAGCAGGTTGGCATTGCTCTCCCCTCCCTCTTCTCCTCCCCCCACCCCACCCCGGTCCTCCTCCAAACACCCTCCTCCCCACCCCCCGGGGCGGGGAGTCGCGGGGAGGGGCGTCTCGGCCGGTTTCTCCATGCGGTGTTGTTTGCGTTGTCCCGTCTGCGTTCGCCTCGGTGTGCGGTGCGCTCCGGCGGGTGACAAGGCCACGGCGGGCACCGTCGCCGATCCCCCCCCCCTTTCATCCTGCTTTGCTTTGCTTTCATGGAGGGGAGGGGAGGGGAAGGGAGGGGAGGGGGAGGCCCCGGCGGGCTGGGGTCTTTCGCCGTCCTGGACACACAGGAGGGAGGGAGGGAGGGGAAGAGACGGAGGGAGGGGGAGAGAGAGGGAGGGAGGGAGAGGGAGAGGAGGAGGGAGGGAGGGACAGAGACAGGGAGAGGGAGAGAAAGAGAGAGGGAGAGGAGGAGAGGGGGAGGGAAAGAGACGGAGAGGGGGAGAGAGAGGGAGGGAAAGGGGCAGAGGAGGAGAGAGGGAGGGAAAGGGAGGGAGGGAAAGAAAGGGAGAGAGAGAGAGAGAGGGAGAGGAGAGAGGAAGAGACAGAGAAGGGAGAGGAGGAGAGCGGGCCGGCCCCTCCCTCCCCCTCTCTTTCTTCTCTCTCCTCCCCTCCCGGTTGCGCTGTCCTCCATCCAAAGCGGGGGGGGGGG
>NW_020770106.1:0-16629 GCF_900518735.1 Pseudonaja textilis
GGCCTCAGAACCAGCTGGGATGGCTCCCAAACCAGGATCTGGGTCTTTAGGGGATATTGAGGGTCAGTCCAATTCACAGTGGCCTGTTTCACTTCTGGTGGCCATAAGAAACCACGTTTTCTGCATTCTGCAAGCCGGCCAATGACTGAGGGTCTCTTCAGGGGTCTCTGTTGTTTCCCAAAATGGAGGCAACGGGTGAAGAGAGGTTGGTCTGCATGAGTGTTTTTCAAACTTGAAGAGGAATGGACTTCAACTCCCAGAGTTCCCCACTCAATAATGCATGGACCTCATCATGCTGGGCAGGGAATTCTGGGAATTAAAGTCCCTTCATCTTTAAGTTCCAAGTTTGGAAAATGCTGGTCTACCTTTTTCCCTGAGGTGGGGAGTTAAAGCTCTGCACCAAGACTTGGCTAACTCACAGGTTGCTCAATCTATTTTCTTTCATTCTCTGTGTCTCCCTCCCAGGTAACCCCAGATCCCCCTCTGAAGACCCGGCCCTGCATGGCTTCTTCCTGACAGGAGCCTCTCCTGGAAAGACCCAGAGCCCAAGTGAGGCTGGAGAAACCCCGGGGCTGCGTCCCCCCAGCATTCAACCAGGGACTCATAAACCAGGTTAGTCTCTTCCCAGAAATGGGGGCCTCCCTCAAATCCCTTCCTCTTTCCTAGCCCTCTCTATGGATCTGGGCTTTGCTTTCCCCTGAGTGCCCCATGTATGAAAAAAAGTGGCCGTGGAACATGGGACTTGGGCTGCCCTCTTCCCAGGACTTGTCTGGCCTCTACATCAGAAAAAGAGGCAGGGGAACTATTTGGATTTTGGCACTAAATAGACATAATGAAACGCTGAAGTTGAATGTGTTAAAAAGAAAGAATAGCTAATAACTGGAATTAATGAAATTAATGAAAGTTTAAAAATGGGAAAAGGGAAAAGAAAGGGTGGAACGTGGAAACAGGACTGAGCCCGCCACTTAATGGCAAAGGGAAAATTTCAGGGACTCTTTGAAAAGTGCTTGGTCTTTTTAAAATTGGAATTTGAAAGGAAACAAAAGGAATTCCATTATAATACAATAAAAACCCTGAAAAGTGAAATACTAGAATATAACAAGGGAAAAAAGATACATGAAGAAATTGCCCTGGGATTATTTGGTGACTTTTGGAAAAAGTTGGAAAAGAAATCAACAGCAGGAAGCTGGAAACAAGGATTTATGGACACTGACTGTTGAAATTTAATATAAAGGAGGCTGGTTGCAATTAACTACTAGACAATTGGATTGGACATAAATATTAAAGAAAGGAAAATAAAAGGAGAAGTAGTGTACAAAAGGGGAGAAATGTGTGTGGAAATAAAATTGGAACAACAAAATAGGAAGGAAATGATGAAAGAAAGCTTGGAAATGTACAGCATTATACTACAAAAATTAGAAATGGTAATGCAGATTAAAGAAGAAAAAAGAGAACCAGAGGGGGAGGAGTGAAATAAAGAGGAGAGCAGCCCTAAAGAACAAGTGGAACAACATTAAAACAAGAAAAAAAGAATTAAAGTTAAAAATGTGAGGTTTGATGTGATAATTAAAGGGGGAATTGTTTGGAAAATTAAACAAAGGAAAAGGAAACAGCAGAAGAGGGAATTTCAGAGGAGAAATCAAGAGAGGGAGGGCGATAAAATAAATAATTGGAATAAGAAATGGAGAGAAATTATAAAGGGAAAAAGGGGAATTAAGAGAAAGGACCAGAAAATGATGGGAAGTAGAAAGCAAACAACAATGAAAAACAATAGTATAGTTAGGAGAATGAGAGACAATGGGTAGAAGAAGAACAGGAAAGGGGATTCTACAAGGTAATGTGTCGTGATATATAAGAACATAGATTTTAAAATGGAAAAGAATGGAACTGATATTTTTCTTTTAAGGATTATTGTTAAACCAGACATAGATTTAATTGAAATAGATATGGAAATGGGAATTTACTGTAAGAATATTAATTTATATTTAATAAAGCAGTGAATAAAGTTAAAATGCAGAATTGTAATGGAAAGACTATTATCAGTTTCCAAAATTAAATAAATATTTTTGAAATAGATGATCTAGAATGTAATTGAGAAAAAAAATACCACGCAGAATCTCATACACACACACACACACATATACATAAATACATGTGTGATATGTAGTAGTTAGATTGTTATTAATGTAGAATGTGATAATTAAGAAATGACTATACTATGGTAAAACTTTATAATGATTTAAAGGGAATAAATTGGGGGAGTGGATAAGGCAAAGGGCTGGCAAGCTCGAATTGACAATTAAAGGGGACATCTGGATTATTAGAATTAGGGTGGAACTATTGAACACTGAATGGAATAGTATGTGATGAAATTGCAAATGTGACAGATAAAAGTAAATATATGTACTGAATATAGAAATGAAATAAGAACCTTAGAAAAACAAGATATGAGAATATTTAAAGAACAATGAAATAAGTTATATGAATTGGAATTGTATAAGTGTAATGAATATAAGAATATTTGAGAATATTTAAAGGAAAATGGAATAAGTAATAATACGATATGAAATTGGACACGAAAGATGAATATGTAACTATGGTCATTTTGTATTGAAATGTAAAAACCTGAAACCACACTGTTCACCAAAAAAGATTTTTTTTAAAATATAAAAATAAAAGAATTATTACAACAAAAGAAAGGGAGGCAGGGGAACATGGGATATGGGTTTCTGCATCCCCAGGTCTCAAAGAAGGAGGTTGAAAGAGGATTTTGCACGTCTGTTTTCCATCTGCAACACGAAGCTCCTGAGTTTGAAGATTGCTGCTTGAAAGAGTCTTCTGAAACCAGGGTTTATATCCTTCCTTCCTCTCCCTTTTTTCTCTTTCCCTCCCTCCCTCCTTCCATGTATTTAACTATCCATTCATATATCTCATTCACTTTCTCCATTCTTCCCCTTTCTTTCTTATTCTTTCTTTGTCCCTTCCTTCCATCTCTCCCTTTCTTTGTCTAACTCTTTTCTTCCTTTTGCTTCCTTTCTCTCTTTCTTTCTTTTTCTCTTTTCTTTCTTCTATCTCTTCCTCTCTCATTCCATCCTTTTCTCTCTCTCTTTCTCCCCTCTCTGTTTCTTGCTGTCTCTCTCTCTCTCTCTGCCTCCTTCCCCATCTTCCCCTCTCCCCCCACCTACTGTGTGTGTGTGTGTGTGTGTGTGTGTGTGTGTGTGCAAAAAAGAGGCATGGATAAGTCTGACAAGGTCTGGTCTCTTTAAGAACCTCCCCGACTTTGAATTGGCCCTTTCAGGGGACACTTTTCCCCAAGCAGGATGAAGCTTCTCTCCAATGGGACCAAAAGGACCTCTAACCAATCATGATTCAAATTCATCTGAATTCAGGCCCTGCTCAACAGAATTCCCTTGTTCTTTGCTAGTTTGGGCAAAAGGAGCAAACAAATCTGGAGCTCTTAGTGACAGATTCCCCAGCCCTTGTGGGTTTTTCATCAGCTTGAAGGAGATACTAAACCATAGATGGTTCACAAAATGGAGCACTGCGACAAGATAAGGGTGACAGTAGGGGATAGTGAAGTGGCTGGGTCCCTATCTTCCCCCCTCTCTCCCCCAGTCTGTGAGTGTGTGTGTGTGAGTGTGTGTGTGTGTGTGTCTCAAAGCCACAGTTGGGCCAAGCCAGCAAGCTCTCCTTGGTGCTCTTCACTAGGTTGGATGGCCTGGAGCAGCTGAGATCCCAGTGAGCATTGCACCACAGGTTTACCTGATCTACCACTTCTTTGGTGTTGGCTTTAAGGAGCCATGGGGGGAGGCCCGGGCTGACATGTGACAGCAGTGCCTTTAGCTGCACTCACTTGTAAGAGTCCAAATAATCTGGCAAAGACACCGGAGTCGCTCAGGTAGACTTCCACCCTCCACAGTCCTCCTCCTGCAGAAAATGGCCATTCCCTGAGTTAAGAAGGCAAGGAGTTGCGCCTCATCTCACCCAATTCCTAGGACTACCCCAAATGGTCCCAATTTGGCATGGAGAGAGTGGCTCCCCTGACAATCCCCCTTTCCCTCGATGCTCTGACTTCCCGTGGCCCACCAGTGGCCTGAATGCCAGGTCAGACCACGAGAAGGCTACTTCCCCGATTCTCAGCAGTGCTCCTATACTGGCCACTTCAGGACCCTCCACCTCCTTTCCCAAATCATTCAAAATGATGAAGCCTTTTGCCGACATGGGTGCGACTGGATGGGTGTGGCAGGGCCATCCAGGGGTGATTGTTCAGGGACTAACAAAGGGGCTGCGATCAGGAGAGGGAAGGGATGGCAGGCAGATGAGCGAGAGGCTCACATTCTTCTGATGCTGGGAAAGCAAGAGAATCTTTCCCAGTACAGTGAAAAGTTTGCAACTTCCCCTCCAATAGGGAAACGGGTGGCTCTGGGTGGCAGAGACGCAGACCGCTTGAATCCTGTTTCTCTCTGCCACCCGGAACTGTGCCGGGAAAGACTCTCTTGCTCTCCCAGCAGTAGGAGAACTCTAGCCTCTCCACATGTCTTCCAGTACAGCTAAATGTAGCTCAGGTCCCCACCAGTCTGCATCTCTCCCCCCAGCCTGGATTCACCGCAGCTGCTAGGTCTTCCCTGCTGGGGTTTAGGGCAGCAGGTGGTGGCAGCAAAAGGCAATGGTGGGGGGGGGGAAGTGACCGGCAGTGGCAGATAGGTGACTGAACCCCAGAGTTTGCAGAGCCTCACTCACCCAGGGAGATCAGGCAGGGCCACAGCAGAAAGCATGCAGCAATGGCTAGTCTGGCAAGTGGGAAAAAGCAGGCTGCAGGCAATGCTGCACATGCACGATAAGGACTGACTGGGCGCAGAGGGGAGGGGCGGGAGAAGAGGGGCAGGGCCAGCCAGTGGTGCGATTTGCTGGTTCTCTGAACTGCGCAGTATCATAACAACCAGTTCTATAGAACTAGACAGAACCAGTAGAATCTCACCCCTAGTTCCATCTCTCCAGACTTTTCTATTTAATATAGTCCTTAATAATTTAATAAAATAATTTAATAAAAGAAAAACATGGCATTTCACATCATTCCGGCATTTTTAGGGAGAGGATCAGGCAGGCTGGTGTTTGGTTCCCACAGCTTCCTCTTGACCGCTTTTCCTACTCATTCTCTCACACCCACCCACATGTTTAGCTGCTGTCAGTTGGAACAAGTACATCAATCATTTTTTAATAAGGTGTCAAGTTCAGTATCTGTTTGCTGAACAGCTGAATTCCTCTGAATTTTACAGAGGTCTCTTTAGCAATATTTATTGAAAGGGGGGGGAACTACAAGAATTCCAGTCATTCAACAATTCCCCATTTTGAAACATACAGATATCATTTTCTTTGACTCCTGCATACTATCTAAATGGAAATCAAATAAAAGAAACATTAACAATTCTTCCGCTATCATAATGATGCTATATCTCATGTTTTTACATTTGTTCTGGCTGTGAGATGCTCCTTTGTGTTCAGGTCTGGCCTCAGAAGGATAATGTAGCACTTGGGGATGAAGATGCAGACCAGTAGAGCAGCACCGGAGGCCAGGATGGAGAAGACCTGCACAGCCACCATGTGTTTCCCTTTGGTGCTCAGGTAGGTGGGCACAAAAGTCACCCAGACACTGCAGAAGACCAGCATGCTGAAGGTGATCAGCTTGGCTTCGTTGAAGGCCCCAGGCAGATTCCTGGCCAGGAAAGCCACCGTGAAGCAGATGGCAGCCAGGAAGCCCATGCAGCTGAGGGTGACGTAGAACATGACAACGGCCCCTTCGTTGCATTGCAGGATGATCTCTCCAGGCTGGGAGTGGAGGTCAGAATCAGGGAAGGGGGGAGAAACTCCCAGCCAGATGGAACAAATGAGAATTTGGATAGCAGAAGAAGAAAGGATGATGGAGTTGGCCAAGCTCTTCCCCAAACATCTCTTTGCTCGGTTTCCTGGTTTTGTGGCCAGGAAAGCCAGCACCACTGTGATGGTTTTGGCCAAGAGGGAAGAAACAGTGACCGAGAAGATGATGCTGAAAACCGTTTGTCGGAGAAGGCAGGTGGCTTTATTTGGTTGACCAATGAAAAGAGAAGAAGACAAGAAGGAAAGCAGGAGGGAGACCAGGAGGATGTAGGAGAGGTCCCGGTTGTTGGCTTTGACAAGGGGAGTTTCTTGGTATTTGATGAAGATGATTAAAACAAGGCTTGTGGTTAGGAACAAGAATAGGGCAAAAGAGACCAGGATGGTGCCCAGAAGTCCTTCATAAGACAGGAAGGTTATCACTTTGGGGATGCACTGGACTCTTTCTTTATTTGGTATTTATCATCTGGACACTTGGTGCATTTTTCTGTATCTGAGGGGGGGGGAATAACCAACCGCATATTTCTTTGTCCTTTGCATTTCAAGATATATTGTACGTTCTTTGGGAACAAGTGATTATTGAGAGCATTTTCTGGGATGGATTTCTTTATATCTCCAGAGACAGAAGATAAGTGTATCACTTTTTTAAAATCATAGCTATGGTCTATTTTTGACAGGCTATGAAATTGAGTGAAGGCTTAGGACTTGAAAGATTTCTTTTGTAATGTTCAGAATATTGATAGGAACCTCCATTACTAAAGGTAAATAATGAATCAATTAATCTTTCTAGAGAAACTTATCTGCCAGGTGGCAATTCTTGTTTACTTGCCTCAGAGGTGGCTGGCAGATCAAGTGACTGCTGCAAATAATTTGGAATGGCCATTGGAGCAGTGGTGATATGGGTGCAGCCAGATACAGGAATCACTAACCATGCCACCACATTGTGTATCTCGAATATCAGCAATACCTTTTCAGTGTTCCTCAAAGGGAACCCATGTAGACTGCATTGCAATCCTCCTTTCAGGAGGTAGACCTACAACAATTCCCCGTGTTTCAAGGAACTTGAGTGTTCCTAGAGAAGTAAATGTGGAAGGAAGGACACATCCAAGCTAAAAAGAAGAAATATTTTCTCTGGCAGTAGTAAAGCTTGCCCAATCTTCCACTGCAACCTCTCTCTATCCAGCCCTTCCTTCACAGTCTTTTTGCTCTTCTGTTTAGAGAAGAAATGGGGCATTTTGGAAATAAACTGGAAATCAATTATGCTTCAAAATCTTTTTTAATTCACACTTTCATGACAATGCTCTGGATGGATCCAGTTCCACCAGGCGTCCCATTTTCCTCTGGTGTCACCCACCTTTCTGAGTGGAGAATGTCCCCTCCGGACAATGAACGCAGTTGTAGCAGCAAAGTGGCTCTTCTTCTCGAGCCCTCTTGACAAATCCAGGATGACAACTTTCCACACATTCAGACTGAGGAAAGGACTGAGCAGAAAAAAAAAACAGGATTGCCAAAGGAAATGTGTTAGGACTCTCCGTCCATGGAAAATGGAGGTAGAAATGGATATTAGACAAGATATTAGATATTAGCCTCTGGTCTTCACTTAAGTAAAGACACAATCTCTCACTATTTCCAAATGGTTGGAGATATAATTTCTGGAAGATTCTTCCTTTAGTTCCTCTCTTTTGCTTTTGGCATCTCACATTGCCAAAAAAAAAAAAAAGACCTTCATTAAATAGAAAAGTCTGGAGAGATTGAACCAGTGGTGGGATTGTACTGGTTCTGTCTATTCTATAGAGCCGGTTGTTATGATTCTGCGTAGTTCAGAGAACTGGAAAATTGCACCACTGACTGGCCCCTCCCCTCTCCACCTGCCCCTCCCCTCTGCGCCCAATCAGTCCTTATCATGCATGCGTGGCATTGCCTGCAGCCTGCTTTTGCCCACTCACCAGGCCAGCCATTGCTGCATGCCTTCCGCTTTGGCCCTGCCTGATCTCTCTGGGTGAGGGAGGCTCTGTAAGCTCTGGGGCTCAGTTGCCTATTTGCCACTGCCGGTCACCTTTAACCCCCCAACCCCACTTGCCTTATGCTGCCACCACCCGCCGCCCTCACCCCCAGCAGGGAAGGCCCAGCAGCTGCAGTGAATCCAGGCAGGGGGCGAGATGCAGACTGGTGGGGACCTGAGCTACATTTCACTGTACTGCAAGAGATGTGGCGAGTCTCGTGTCCTCCTACTGCTGGAAGAGCAAGAGAGTCTTTCCCGGCACAGCTCAGGGTGGCAGAGAGAAACGGGATTCAAGCAGGCTGCTTCTCTGCCACACAAAGCCGCCCGTTTCCCCATTGGAGAGGAAGTTGCAATCTTTTCACTGTGCAGAGAAAGACTCTTTGTTACTTCTTTCATTTCTTGTTTTTGGAATCCAGACAGGCTGAACAGGCGACCCTCCTCCTCCTCCTCCTCCTCCTCCTCCTCTCATAACCAGCAGTTGTGGCAGGGCCGGGAGGGTGCATGCGCATGGAGAGATGCTCCTCAAGCAAATGCGAAAGCACAACCTACCCAGTCACATGGCCACCAAGCCACACCCATAAATTAAGCCACACCCACAGAACTGGTTGTTTCAAAATTTGAATCCCACCCCTGGATGGAACTGAGAAAAGATTTCAGCATTAAGTGATAACCAGCCGTTTCTTCCTCATGACCGCATTAACACGCATTTCTCCCCTTGTCTTACACCCATAATTGTAAGGTGTGATATCAGAACAATCTTGATAATTTCAGGTGAACTGAAAGCCTTGGAGCTGCTTCCTAGGAGCAGAAGGCCCATTGCTCCATCCCAGGGAGGGTCAAAGGGAGGCATGGAGAGCTCTGGCCAGGTCTGGCCTCCTTAAGAGCCTCCCAGGTTATGGACCTGCCCCTTCAGGGACACTCTTCCCCAAGCAGGATGAGAGGAAGTTTCTTTTCCCCAATGGGGCCAAAAGGATCTCCGTCCAATCACGATTCAATCCCATCCAATACGGTCCAAGCCTGGATTCAGGGCCCGGTCAGTAGAATTGCTGCCTTCGTTGCTCTTCTGGGCACAAGGAGCAAACAACCAGAAGCTACTAGGGACACATTCCCCAGCCATTGTGGGTTTCCCACCCCATTTAATGGAGACTCTTAATTGTACGTGGTCCACAAAATGGAACAATATTGAAGCCTCCCAAGCAGCCTAAGGGAAAAAATCCGGTTTCTACCGCCCAGATTCAATTCTCGGTGAAGATCAACCACGTTTGGGGAATAGCATCAGCCCTCTTGAAATGGGACCTCAGGCTTTGGAAAACAGAGGAAAGACAGCAAAACTTTCTCCTACCTTGTTGAGCACCTTTAACCGTGAAAGAACATCTTGGTCGATATAAAGTCTCTGTCTTACAAAATACGCCACAGTCTCTCTCCTGGGATCATCCCTGGGAAGAACCAAGAAGCCCAAAATGCGCAGATCTGCTGCTACCTCTCCATTTTGGTCCATGTAGAGTTTAATGTCTGAAATATTGACAAACTCATTCTTCTCCAGGAAAGGATGGAACTAGAATGGGAACATGCAACAATTTTAAAAGCAGAAACCTTTGTTTATTATCCCAGATGCTTTTTCACATTTGAATCCGTTAGATCTGGGAGGATGGTTCAAGAACGGAGGCAAGACTCAGATAACAACAACAGCTCTTTATTAGTGACTTCAGATCTGAGCGAAACATCCCAGCCGCAGCAGCCCCTTATATAGGGCTGGCTGTGGCTAGGCAGCCAATGAAGGCGATTTGAGTTTGCCGCTCTTGGCTGGGTCAATCGTGGCAGCCCGTTTACTAGCCAATCGGATCAGTCCGTGGTGACCAATCACGATCTGCTATTCACGGGCCAATCAGAGTTGCAGGCTTTCGAGTCTGCTAGTCCAGAACAGAATCTGTCTTCTGTAGTTACAGATATGCTTTATTAGGAAAATAGGTGTTACCACTATCTTACAAGTGAATGAAAAAAGTTCACAAAAAATTGTCGATCATATTTTGACAATATAGATTTTGATAAAATATAGTTAACAACAGAAAAAAGGAGATTTATGAATTCCCTGAAAGCAACAGGTTGCTTATCAGAAACACGGATTTCTGAATAAGAAAATTGTCAGCGTCATGCTCTCCCAGGAAGCCCAGACAGGAAACCTGAGCTAGGCCCACTTCGCTGTAATGCTGCACTGACAGGATTTGGGGAGTCAGAAAGTACAAATCTCCCTCCAACCCTTTTTTTATGCAGCTGTAGGTGTCCTCCTCTTCTCTGCTTCTTCCCCAGGCAGAATCTCTCCTCCACCCCCCAAAAGTCATTCCCTCCTATCACGGCCCTTTCTAAATGGATTGTGGGGAAGGGGGGGATATAACTTATGTGCTCTATGCAAGTCATCCTCACATATTATTTCATTTCCTAAATACATTATGGAAATACTGCTGATATAACTCGATCTCAGGAAAGAGTAACAAACAATTTTCTGATGTGACCAGAAACCCAGTTAAGTGAGGGGTGGATGGTATGATAATTAAGTGGATAAAAATTGATTTTAAAATGGTACTCAAATAATCTTTTGTTTTTTTAATCTTTGTGATGAAAGTGGGAAGATAGAACATTTTGTCGTTATGTCATCAATTTTTCTAGGTTGTTAATATAATAGTGTTGATAAATCGCTATTATACAAGATTTATAACAATTCTCAGGCAAATATATTTTTATGTTATTTAAACATTACCAACTTTCCAGAAAAATATTTCTGATTTCTCCTAGAAACAACTGTATGACTAAAAAGCAGTAGAAAACTATCTGGGTTTTAGGATTTGATAAATTATAGTGTCTCATATAAGAACATTAATAATGCACTGGATGAAGGATTGTGCCAAGGTTGATAAGTATATAAGGGAGCCAGTTTTGTCTTCTGGTGGAGCCCCTGAAGTAGAAAGCAAGAGGCTGTGAGTTCAAGACCCTCCTTGGTCATGAAGCAGGCTGGGCGATTTGGGGCCAGTCTCTCAGCCCAACTCAACTCACAGGGTTGTTCTTGTGGGGAAAATGAACACACAACTACTCATTGGTACTCAGCCCCCGTGGCTTCTGCAGAGAAGGGCTTTAAAGGATGGGGGATGAGTTAGTGCACTTAGTGAACTCAAACAAGGCCTCGAAGATCTGGAAATCCAACAAGATGGGGCTGCTCTTCCCAAGAATATTTACTTGAGCAGCCTTTAGAGCAACGAGATATTTATATCGAATAACCCTGCCAAAAGTCCAAAGGGAATTAACCTCCGAGAGCTGCAACGGAGTTCCCAGAGCCGTTTCAGGGGGCCGATACAAAGAAAGAGCGCCTGACCTGAGACTGGGGCCCCTGTCGACAAGGGGCCACTCAAATGGCAGCTCACGGCCTCCTAAGCTGCATCTCATATCAGGACTCAGGGATTCACTTTGTGACGCCTCTCCTAATAAAATATCCGGGAAATTCGGAACTCTTTTATGTGCAACTGCAGTTCTCAGATCAATAGGAAGGAGTTTATCTGAATGGGGCCAAATTCTGTTCTGCCATAACGCAAAATTATGTATTTATTTATTTAGGACATTTACATTGCCACATATTCGCACATGACTCGGCATTAGGCAGACTCTAACTCCCTATTGACTGTCATTTATTTTTATTTTTCTTCGTTTTGATTATTATTAATTGTAATGCTGGTCTCTGTACTAAAAGTGGACTGGATGAAGGAGGAAGCTGTGTTGGAGACATTTGCCATCTTGAGTTATTCATAAATAAAAATAATTCAAAAATAACTTGTTTATGAAAACAATCTCAAAATTGTACTTGACTGCAACCTGAAACTGAGTCTTGAGAGAAGACAAGGAGGAGATTTTGAGAGCAGCTTCTCCAACTTGCAACATCTCTCAGTTGGACAAGGGAGGATTCAAGACTCTTCCAATGACTGAAAGAGGTGTTGGGAGTTAAGACCCTCCCCTCTTCTATGAAAATAAAATATTTTAGGATATATTAAAAAGGGAGAATATATTTCCCCTAAAAAGGAAAGTAGAAACTCAAGAGAGCCTGAAACTCAGCCCCCCTCCCACCTTTGCTAATGGACCATTACTCTGGTCTAGGCTGCTCTATTTTACATAACAAAGATCTACCCCAGGTAAAGCTATATGGGAATTGCCCAAAGCCATCACCATCATCCAGCGAGGCTCAACCAAGCCTGGACTCAGGACAGACTACAGAGTGGCCCCTGTATGGCCCCATGGGAGTCTGACAACCAATCAGAATACAAGCTCAAATTCAAATCCCAAAAGAGGTCATCAAACAGTTGCACTCTCAGCATCTCAGCCCTTCTTTCCTCAACCAAGGCATGTGCTCCTGTCCACCATTAAACCATCTTCCAAGGAGGCACCATGTTTCCAGCATCTTTCTTCCCCACTTGGACCTGAACCCAGAAGGAGATTTCTTCCAACAGAGGCTAGACAGAAACTTCAGATCTGATCCCTGTTATTCCGGAGCGTCAGACAGGAGCAATTAGATGGTGCAAATCTCTTGACCTTTTGCAGCACAAGAAGGTTGTGATGTTGCCCTCCTTCTCCTTTGGGTTCCTTCTCCAAAGGATCTCAGATGAATGGATCCCTATTGGGACCCCCCATACCTGCCATGGCTGCAGCCTCGGAGTCCCCAACCTCTTTTCTCCCTCCTTCCTTCCCCTCCTTGATCTGGAGGAATAAGCGGCATTCATGGCTTGGACCAAAGTCTGAATGATACTGTAGCGATGAGGGTCATTTATCATACGTTTCCTGCTTCTTTTCTCCTGGTTCTCCAGCGGGGCTTTCTGGGTGCATATTCTGCGGCCTTTGACAGAAAAGATGTGCTTGGAAAGGGAACAGTGGAAATAATGATCTTGAAACTGATCTTCCACAAAGAAATGGGGTTCAAAGGCAGCATTTGTTGGCCTTTTTTTCCCCAGATAACCAAAATTTGAAATACTATGGATGTATTTGAGAGGTATATGCTTCTCTATTGGATACGCTGCAAAACTTGTGAGGATCCAGACTTTCCCTTCAATGGGTCCTGGCAAATGCATAAGTGCTTCATGGAAAGGAAGAATTCTGTACCCGATGGGAATATATTCTATGAAGTGGACAAAGACATTGACTTGTCTCCACTTAGAGAGGGCCTCCCTGAGGGGTGCTGTTTTTCCAGTTATTGTGAATCGTTGTGATATAACCACACAAATTCCATTCTTGACAAGCATCGGAGGGAAAGTCCTCATGAAATTATCTCCATTTTCTGTGTCTGAAGCAAAGAGGCCAATCAGGGTCCATCTGAAATGGAGGAGGAGCTGGACAATTGCTGGGTAGTGGAATCCTTCTTTGGGGAGCATCTGGTGGAAAAAGAGGAATCTCCTTTTATCACTCAGAGCCTCTGAAGGAAATCTATCAGAGATCTGAAAAAGTAATGAAGAATAATGTTGAATATAGACATTTACATACTCGTAATACTACGTTCCGATTGGACAAGCACTACCACCTAGTGATTGGTGGTTAACAATGCATATTGATTGGTCGCCTCAATGGTGGGAGGTTTAAAATGATACCATTGGTTGTGAGCCATCAGCAGCCGCTATAAAAGAGGCTTCCGCGGCACAAGTTTAGTTGAAGTTACTTACAGTTAATAAAGAGCTGAATTCAACTCTGGTCTCGAGTCTACTTTGTTCTGGTGACAGAACAAATAATACGTTATAATGTGGTCCAGATCAACTCCAAAGTATTAGTTATTGACAAACCCAATTTTGTTCTGATGAACATATCAGAATAGTTTGTTCCTTAGTCACTGATTAAATATTTTAGACAGTTAAATATTTAACAAGATTGTATATAAAAATGGAACGCAAAATCATATTAAATAAAAAACAATTAAAAATGCAAGGTGAATTTCTGTGTCACCGCTACAATTCTAACTATTAGATTCAAATTAGCAGATGTCAGATACAATGTTTGGATCTAAGATACAGGGCAGTTTTATATGCTATTTCTGAGTACTGAAACCTCTTTCTCAGCTTCTATATCCCAAATTCTTTGTGGAACAATTTTTCAGCTTCTTCTCCAGATGACTAAGAGACCGCAACTCCTAACACAAATTGTCAGTTGTACAATCCAATAAGTCTTTAAGTGAAATTTTGCCTGTTTTGGGACTCGCTTTAATTTTATACCAATAATTATATACCCTGAATATATACAAAGTAGAAATGTTATAAATTCATAACTTACTGTATCTCTGAGGGCAGGAGCTGAACTCCTTTTATCCACCCCAAAGATACTCTTCAGATCCTGTGATCTCAATAATTTTTTATACATAGACAGGACTCTTGCCAACTTGATTCCATTTGGATAAGGCAGATATTATTGATATGTGAAAATGAACATAGTAATGGAGGACCTCAAAAGCTGGATAGTTTTTCAATAGTTGAATATTCAGTAGAATATCCTCTATAGGGACCTTATGGCTCTTCAGGCCTTTAATGGTGAATTTGAAAATGAACATAATCGACTAAAACTTAGTTTATATGTTCCCTAATATTCTGAAAAGCTGCTCTTGAATTATATGATCTGTTGTTCATCTCCACCACCCCACTCACCTTAGATAGAGAAAAACACACACAAACCTGTGGGACTTTGTAGGTGCCTCCTAATGTTGACATCTGGATGGAGATGTCCCTGAGAACTTCATCAATCAGAGCCAGGAGGTTCTCCTTCCTCCCACAGCCGTAGTTGGGGACATTGGCTTCTCCAGTGGAAAGAATATCTAGCAAGGCATCTGAAGTGCGTAAGGTGCTCAAATGGTTTTCATGGATGTTGTAGCCCAGGGTGAGATTGTGCAGGAGCTGGGAATTCTTGCTGACCATTTGAACAGAAAAAATTGATCTTAGGATATCTGCTAGATCAGAACTCTCCCTATTGTAAAAACAATATTCATGTTATTATATTCAATAGCAAGAACAAATATTTTTAAAATATATAATTGTTTACAAGCCTACTAAGCCTTAGGCCAACATTGATCCAAATCGAATGATCAATTATGCAAATGAGAGAGGCAACTACAATTGGTTCAATTGCTACTTAAACAAAGGTCATTATCCAAGTGATGAACTCAGGAATGAAACGAAAAAGGAAAATCATCTGGATTTCATTCAGGTCCTTTTAAAACTCCATCTTTGGATTTTACTCTCTTCCACAAAGTAAGGCAAAAGAGGGAAGCCGTGGAAATAAAAATCATTCAGGAAATTAGACAGGTCCTGACATAAGAAGAAAAGAAGGAGAGTGTTAGAATTGCACATGGAGGGAGTGCAACTCCATCACCCTGCATGACTTACGAAGAAGAAGGAGAAGGTATGGAAGGAGGGCTGTTGAAGGGCAACATTATAGGTGACACATATGCTTCACATGTGACCACACCAATGAGATGGTCTCCAGGCCTGTAAAAGCTCCATGGTTTGTAGCCATCCTGGTGCTCCAAACTCAATGAGCATTTCCTTCTCAGCTTCCCACAGACTGATGGGAACACCACCACCAGCAGCAGCAGAAGCAGGAGATCCATCATTCGTGGCATGAATCAATCTACTTCCTGTTTCTAAAACAAACAACAGGAACAGTTAGAGAAATGCAAAGACTCTGAGAAGTGCCAGTGGCTTTCCTGATCTAAACAGAGAATCACTCAGTTTCATCTGCAAAGGAGAGAAAGGTGCAATCAAGAGCAGAGCCTGTACCTGTCCCAAAACTTGGTCCCAGAGAGCTTCACCCAAGGAATTTATCCTTTTCTGATACAAGAACCTTTGCATGTGGCTTCAGTCTAATGCCTGCATCAAAGTCAAAAACTGGAGATATAGCATCACAGGTCTCAAAGGCCCAGATGGTCATAATTACAGCAAGAAGCAACTTCTCCTCATGGGATCCAACTTTTTCTGGGGTTCATCTGCATAGGAGAGGCTGGAATAAAACATGTTAGTAAAAATTACATACACACCCCTGGGATCATTGTTCTGTGGCAGTTGTGGTCCTGCCTTCCTGTCACGGCAAGTCCAGAAAGTGATGCTGGGGAAGAGAATTCAGCACCCAGGGAATTGACTTCTGCTGGCCTCCAACGTGGCCTCTTATCTCCAGAGATTGCTGGGGAAGGTCACTCAGAGCTATGGTGTTTGGTGCCACTTCAAGTTAATGCCATTTAACTCTAGTGTTGCCTCTCTTCTAATGACAATCAGCACCCTTGATCTTTGTCCAAGGTTTAGAGTAGACCCTGTTTGGAATTGTGTTTTATGTCATAATCCCATATATTGATCTTAATTGCAGTCGGTTTTAAAATTGCTTGTGCCTGAAGTGAAATTTCATTTCCCATCTTTTCTAGCAATATTAATTCTGAGATAAAAGCTCATTAAGAAGCAGGAAAGTGACAACTTGTGGACTGGATCATTGGGTAAATAGGGAGAAAAATATAGAATGGATGGAATTTTTTATTTTTATTTTCTTATTATTCCTGTGTTATCTTACCATGTTCTTATAATACACCAAGATTCTTTATATTTTGATTTTTCTTATTTTTTTAAATAAAGAATGGACTGTAAGTTCTGCAGGTGTGATCTATCCATCCCTTCCTTTCTTTCTTTCTTTCTTTCTTTCTTTCTTTCTTTCTTTCTTTCTTTCTTTCTTTCTTTCTTTCTTTCTTTCTTTCTTTCTTTCTTTCT